>JANHFX010023620.1:32041-74694 GCA_027560015.1 Chloroceryle amazona | reverse complement strand
TAGTGGTGCCCATTCACTGTTTTCATGCTCATGTGCTACTGCTGCTGTCCACCCACAAAATGCAGAATCTGCTCGGAAAGGGTACTGAATATATATAGCTAGAAATAAATAAAGTCCATCAGACTTCTCTAGTTTGTTTTTCAATAGACTTGCCTACACTGGCAGAGGAGACAGAAGGATGTTGGCACAAGTCGTGTTTTGTGTCGGTCCACTTGATCCACATCAGGTTTTTACAGTGGAACGTCTGCTGTGAGGTATACTTCTTCCTGTTTCTGTAAGCGCTGTAGCATTGCATCTAAGTTTCTGGCACTTTAAATTGTGTGAATGTGTGTATTCGCTCTAGAAATTCTACCTGGCCTAGTACAAGTGTTTGAGTTTAAGGTGGCACTTAACATGTTGAGTAAGTCTGAATTACTTGTCATAATCAAATCAGAGCTAGACAGTACAATAAGGTAACTTCCCTCAGAGTCCACCTGCTCTTTCTGAACTTCATTAATCAGTACTTTAAGATTGGGACACACACCTGCCACAGTTCAGGCAATTGCATGTCAGATTTAAGCAAGTAATCTTCCCAAAGACTTCCTTAGGAGACCAAAATGATGCCAGGTTTCTGTGCTAGTCTTATTGCCTGTATGTCTTGCTGTTAACACATTTTTGCAGGCTCTGTGTGTGCAGGTGTGGAAGTATGTGCAGGAAGCATGAAGCCAGAACCACCTTGCACTCAGTAAAGCTCAAGTAAAGGTTGCACTAATTGAGGGTGGAAAGGCTGTGTGACTTTGTTAATCTAGATCACATGGAGGAGATATGCTTGGTTGCTTTGATTGCTTCTCTAGTGACCTGATGAGCCGCAACAGGATGAAGGCGTTGAACTCTGCAGCCAGCTGGCTGTTAGCTTTCTTCTTGATTTAGCCTTTCAACTGGTGAATTTCAAAGCTACCATGTCTGAAGAGAAGAAAATAGTGTTGTTTACCTGCCAAGTATTTTCCAGATCAGAGAGACTGACAGGATTTTGTAACTGGCATGGAGCCAAGGATGCTACTAGGGGCTCAACAAAAATATTCTCCACTGAAGGGTAAATATTTCATTTGATTTGCTGAGACTGGCAAGTTTAGTGCTCCTGAAAGTAAGTGGTTGATAGTGCCAGATAATCTGGAAAGAGTTGAGATAGATTAGGCCTTGTTGCCTGCAGAGGCTTTTCCAGTGCTCCATAATCTCTCCCTGCCCTTCCCCTGCTAGACTGTGACAAGGCTGTTTCGATGCAGCTCATTTCTAATCTGCTGCACTCATGACCTTGCCTGTACAGGGAGGCCCAAGACCTAAAATACACTTAATTCCTGATCTGAAGCAGAACTGAGGAGGCAGTACACTGCATTTGTCATAAGAAAATCTTTTTGCTCCAAACCCCAGGTTTCTCAATGGCAGGGAAATAGCAGGAATAATTTTCAGAAGCTGGTAAGCCAGAAATAAGTTATACAGCAGCATATGCCAGAAAATAAGGAAGCCCATGAACTTTGATAGTAGTACATGTAGAATAAAGTGAAGGAGAAAGAGGGCAGTGGGCTTTCCCTGTGTAGCTATTGTGCATGCATACCTGGAATGATGTGTTCTTTTTTTGGTGGTTTTTTATCAGTACCCTAAGTACTGATAAAGTGGAAAAAGTTCAGAGAAAAGCAATATGCAATCAAAGTCTAGAAGGGACTGAGCTGAGGAAAAAGATGAAGTGTGCCAAGGCTGGCTAAGCTCAAAGGAGTCATAGATCTACTAATTGAAGATTTAGACCTGAAATGAGAGGAAGGCATTCAATAAAACAGAGAAAGTTCAAGTAATTGGGAATCTCAAGGAAAATTCTTGTCACTGAGTGTGTACTTGCCTGTGTTGTTGTGCAGCTGAAAGTGTGACACATGGACTCTTCCAACCACTGAAACATGTGCTAATCTTGCACCACGAGTCAATGAATTGGATGCTTTTGCTCACATATTTGTTTTTGAATAAAATTCTTGTAACAACATCAGCTGTCTCAATTGAAAGGAGGAATTGTGAAAATAGCAGAGGGAGACTCCTGGCATTTGCTGGTAATTATACACATTAAAATGTCCTGTGATGCTTGAATTGTGCTTCTGGTAGCTGTTACAGTTAACCTGTGAATGGATCTGGAAACTGTAGTTAAATCCACAGAACTCTTCATGTTCTTTGCCTGAACCAACTCAGTCCCAAGGCTTTTCACGTGGACCTCCTATATCTTCTGTTGTCCTGTAGTACAGAGATGCTGATTGTAAGAGCCTCTCATGTAGGTATGAGTAGCCTGAGCTGTTGGGAAAGTGGGGAGGTGAAGAACTTAGGATAAAACTATTACAAGGTACTTGCATCTGTGCCTTGTCACTAAGAAGGGACGGTGTGCTTGATGGTCTGGGACAGAAAGTCTGTCTCTGCTATGCCTTCACGATGGGAGATTCTGTTTGTTGCTTTGAACTGGATTTGAACCCAAAATGTAGTTCCACGCATTTATTGTGCCGATGCAGCCTTGACAGGCTGCTCATTAACTTTAAAAGCTTTTCCTTGGCTTCTCTTGCAGAGCTCAAAACCAGATTGCAGGGCAGGTAATGGCATCCACATTTTATCCAGGCCAGCTGCTTCCTGCCCCATCCCTGTCTCCAAGGACCGGCACAGTGGTGAGTTCTGGACAGCTCCCTGTGCCTCAGAAGATCTCCAGAGTCCCAGGCAGAGGTCTTTTAGGAATATCAAAAATGTCTGGATTGGCACTGTTTGTTTTGGGGTTTTTTTCTTTCCTTTCTTTACCTTTGCAAGGTAGCTGCTGCTGTTGCTGCGCGTTTTAGGGGCCTGCACGTTCAGCAGTGAGAGCTACAGACCATGTAGGTGCTTGCTGACTAAACTGGACCAAAGTCCCACGTTCCTGGATGCTCCTGATAACTGCAGAGGCCAGGAGCAAACTGCTCTCAAAGACTTGCTGCGCTGGTTTTCAGTTTTTAATTTACTGCTTCTGAAGCTAAGGGGAGGGAAAGAGGGAGCAAAGACAAAGAAAGGCCTTGAGGCAAGCGACGCTGCGAGAGGCCCGACAGTCCTGCATCCCAGCCAGGCCCCCAGCGTCCTGGGCTTTGTCCCACTGTTTATCATTGCCCCATAGCCAGCTCCAGCCTAGGGCCTATTGTTAGGGGTGGAAGACGCGTGTATTGTGCCAAAGAAAATGTTCTGTGTTTTTGTGAGTGCCTGAACATAAGTCAGCAGGATGCTGGGAGCTGCCACACTAGACAGAAACTTTAGTTTCTATGCCAACTACTTTCTAGCAGCTGGTGCCCACCAGGAAGCTTTGTACTGAAAGCCTCCTGGACTTGTCATACCACCTGAATGCCATGTGGGAAAGAAGCGCTTCCTAAGATTGTCTTGCATTCCATGGCAAGGTGGGAGCAGTGATATTTAGAATTGATAAATGTGCTGGGTTCCCTTATTGCCACCAATGGCCCTTGTTCATCCTTAGCTCCAGCCTTTACAGGGAAGGATGCAAAATACTTTCATTATCAGCTTGTTTCCTTGTTTAAAAGGAGGATAATTCTTTTCTGTTTGCTATACCTCCATCTATACTGACTCCTGCTGTGATTCTATCCATTCTCAGCAACTAAGCAGGGTTAAACATAGAGGAATGTTTGTCAGGATTGCAGAAGCATCATTTTTACAAGTAATGGGGGTCTCGTTTGTGTTGCCTTTCAGTGGGATTTAGGCACTCTTGAAATGTTTCAGAAGTGCCTGCTTAGCCAGGGGAACACCAGTATACTTCATCAATTGGTATTGTTGCCTGCCACGCAGGAGTTGGTATCAAACAAGTGCCCAGCTGTGCCATGGGAAGAAGGCTTCAGTTGAAATACAGCTAAAAGCCCTGTGTGTAGTATTTATAACACTTGAAAATTCTGAAATGTGTTTTGGGAACGCTGGAAGCTTTAAACACAATTTACACTCAAATTATACATTAAGAAATCTTATTCTGAATTCCTCCTCCTCCTGCATTTCCCTCCTCTCACCTGATGATTTCCTTATAGTTTCACTTCAGTAAAAATTTTTCTTTGCCTTGTCCTCTGCTGTCTTTCATTGTCTAGAATTGCTCATCCCAGCAGTGGTGGTGTTCTGCCAGCCCCTGCTTTGTCAGATGGATGAGTAACGCGGGAATAGTGAATGCTAGGAGAAGAGTGGGCTGTTGGTAGTTACTGGTGTCATTCTTTTAGTGTGGACTTGCCCTGTGTCAGACAGTTTGTAACTGAGATTCACAGTGAGTGTTCTTCTGTGGTCTGGTCGTTCCTACAGCTTCAGTCCTTGGTGTTCCCTTCAAATCTGTTTGAAGTGGGAACAGAAGCCAGCCCTCTCCTTTCTTGTAGGAGCTGATAACCACATCCCTTCTGAATGGAGGCTAGATTTCAATGACACTTTTGGTTTTTGCTATAGTAAATGAACAAATGTGTTAGTATTAGTGAGTAGTAGTCTAGTGCATTAGCATTAGTTCTAATACAGGTGTAGGCAGTTGAATGCATAAGGGTTGCTTACATTGGAGAAGAGCTGATGAGATGGAAAAAGAGCACTAGAGCAGAAAGGGAATTTGGAACTAGAAAACCTGGAGATGGGTGAATGGTATTCTACTACTTTTAGGCTGGGTTGTGATTGTAATAGCACGGAGACCTGCTGAAGTTGGTCTCAAGAGCAGACTTGTATCTTTGTGATGCAGAAAGCTGCAGGAAAGAGGTCTCTTGCTGTCAGTGAAAAGGAAGAGGGAATTCTGGCCCTGGCTTTATGAAAACTACTGCTGAAAGAAAGGAACACAGAGGGTTTCTTGCCAAAAATACCGAGTAGCCCTAAATGCTGCTGGAAGGACAGAATCTTGCTTACAAAGGATGGGCCATAATGCCAAGGCTGAGATTTCCTGTACAGAGTGAAGGCCTGAATCCTGGCCAGGTCTCTAAACTAAGCAACTCATAAATAATCCTGAGCAAGCTGTGAGAAGATTGTTCACAACCAGCCTGGCTGACAGAACGAAACTCAATCCCTTCTGGTGGCACAGGCTGGAATTTCTATTTCCTCTTTGTGCGTGTGCATCTACGCTGGTATCTGTGACCCGTACACGTGAGCAAAGGCATATTCAGTCAGTCGTTGCTGTTCAAGCAATAATCCCAAACTGCAAACAAGCAGGGCTGTGAGTACTAACTCTACAATCCTTATTTCCATTAGGGGTGGGAGCTCTAGTTATTTTTGGCTTTGCCTAAAACAGTGTGAGTTGTGAAAAAGCTTTTCCTTCAGCTTGGGGTATTTATACAGTCTCTCTACCATGTGCAGCCTATAGCATCTCTTAAGATGTGAGGTCATCTACAGCTTTTTTTCCATCCTTCATTACTATGCTGAGCGTATTGCAGAGTTCCTTAAGCAGAAGAGCTAACTTCAGGAAGGGTGCAAAGTTGCTGTCATACGTCTGACAGACATATCTGACAGGCAGAGACTGAGCTGCACCATGACACATTCCTGTGAGGATGGCAAGCAGACTGAAAGCTGGAGCATGTCTCTGGCAGCAGCACACTGAGTGTCAGATCCTGTTCTCCTGTACCAGGACAAGCTTTGCCTTCGATGCAGTATCAGCAACTTGATAATATGTTGCATGGGGACTTTCCAAAACTGCAGATGAAACATGTCTCTCTGAAAATGATCTTAAGACTTGTAAATATGCAGGCTTTCTGTTGTCAATTATTTAATGCTTGTGTTAAAGGTTGAAGTTGTGTAATAAATTTGTATTGATGTCTATCTGTAAAGAAGCAGAACCCATGGAAGCTAACACAAAGCATATTCAAGAGGATTCTGCAGGCCACAAGAGTAAAATCTACTCAGGCAAGCAACAGTCTTTTCAACATAATCTCTAGAAAAAAGTGCTGTTGTGCTGTGTCATGCAGAGAGGGGGTATTGGAACTGCAGGGAGTTGTGTACAAGACTGTCCACGCTGCAGGAAAACGTTAGCCAAAGTTTTTGTGGGTTTGTCTGTTTATTTTTTAAATTTAGTTCTTCCTAAAGATTTAATAATATCGTTTCAACATTGTTTTCCTGGTTAGTTTAAACCAGACTCATTTGGGCAATATTATATCGCGTTCCTGTGTGACCTGTGCTGGATTCTATGATCCTGCTCTGGCAGGGGGGTGGGACTCGAAATCTCCGAGGTCCCTTCCAACCCCTGACACCCTGCGATACCTGTGATATCCTAAAGAATTGTATCTTGAGCAATAGATCATAAACTGGTTAAAACAGGGAAAAGTGGATTAAACCAGGTTAGAAACCGAATAAAAGCATTTGAGGGGTCACTGAAGTGGGCAAAGGTTGGAGCAAGAGAGCAATCCCAGTGCACTTTTAAAAACTGGACCGTCAGTCTTCAGCAGTTGTATTTCCATAGTCATTAATCCTTTGCCAGGTATCTCTAAACAAAAGAAATTAGTATCAAGGAAATGATACTAGAGTTTTGCCATTCAGTTGGTGGGCTTCACAGTACTGCAGCCTGGAGTTGCTCTGCCTCATCTCTGTGGCACAAAGCCAGCTTGGCAATCAGCAGCTCCAACTTCAGTGGAGTTTATGTTAGTTTTATGGTCCCCATTTCATCTTGACTTTTATGCTTTAGAACAAATCATTCAGCCTTTAGCTTCCTAAGCATTCTTTTGGATCAAAGGATAAATTTTATGCATTGCAGGTTCTGAGCTGGAGGTAGATATGAAAGAAGTTGGAACAGACATTAGTTCCTAGAATCAATCATTGAATTTGAATGAATCCCTTAAAGAGTGCTTGACTGAATTCCCTAACTTCTGACTGAGACCTGAGACAGGTTTAGCTTCAGACCTCTGATGCATAATACTGGCTGCATTTTTGAAGACCAGATGGACTATCTGGTTCAATGACCTACTGTCAGACCATGGAAGAGTCTGTGGGAAGAGCATTACGTGATGTTATGGAATGGTGATACTTCCCCAGTACTCCCTGGGACTCAGTAATCACTGATTTTTCTGTCTGGTGTCTTTTTGTGTCAGTAGCGTTTAGTTGCTCTTGCCTCTGAGTTTGTCTAATCATTTTTGAACCCCTGTACGTTTTTGGCGTCCGTAGCTTCCTGTAGTAGGCAGGCATCCACAGTTTAACTATGTGTTATGAGAAAAACGACCTCCTTTGTTTGTTTTAACCTGCCCACCTGATGACCTCATTTGGTTTTGCCTACATCTTGTATTATGAGGTAATTATTCCCTGTTCCCCTTCTTCCTGAAGCTCATGATTTTACAGATAATTTTTTATATTTCCTTTCAGTTGTCCTTTTTCCGAAGTGAAGAATCCTTATTTAGTTAGTTACTTCTCAATATGCAAGCTATTCCACACCTTTGATCAGCTCTGCAGCATTTCTCTGTATTTTTCAGTACTACTGTATGCTTTTTGAGAAGGGAGGAGGATCAGGTATTAGAACTGTTCTCAGCACGTGAGGTAGATGCAATTTTGGTCTATATAGCAGCATAGTAGTGTTCTTAGTTTTGTTCCCTATGCCTTTCCTAATAATTCCTAGCACTGAGTTTGCTTTTTGAGAGTGTTTTAGTGTTTTCATAGAAAAAAAATCTGTTATAGCCATAGTTACAAGGATTCCTTTCTGAATAGAAATAACTAGTTCAAAGTCCATCACTGTGTAAGAGGAGTATTGTGGTTCCCTGGGTACACAGCTTCATAGTTATTACACTGAATGTTATCTACCAACTTATTATCTGATCATTCAGTAATGGGGTTTGGCTTTGTTGTTTGTTTGGGGTTTTCTTCATATTTTTCAAAGACTTTGCTTTTCAGCAACAAAGGTTGGTTTGTTTGTTCGCTTTATTTTACTTTAAATCCGTTTTATTTTACACTTTTTTTTGTCTCAGATTATTAATAAGTGTTCTGAACCTCAGAGACCATAGCATAGATTCTTGTGGAACCCCAGTGGTAATCTCCTTCCATAGTGGAAAGTGTTTATTCTAGCTCTGGTTTCATGTGTCTTAACTAGTTATGAAATCCATGAGAGAGAACCCCTCTATCCTACTTTGGCTTACTTTATTTAGGAGCACTTTGAATGAATTTACCAAGCTTTTGTAATTGCTGGTGTGAAAAAGGTACTTTGGGCAAATGGACAGATGCAGTTATTGTTCAGTTCAGAACAGAGGTATTGAAGATCATAATCTTTCAGTAGTACCGATGAGGAATTAATCAGGCTGGTTACTGAGCAGTAGAATTACTTAGAGCTCCTGAGTGTTCTTCAGCTTTGTGTCTGGTGCAGCTGATGTTTGTTGCGAAGGCCGGTCTGCAGGAACACCCCGAGGCTGCATCCCAGTCCCAACACAGCCTTCTGTGCTTTTCAGCTGTCATTATGACCTGACTCTGCTGGGTAGGTACCAGACTCCAGATGCTTCACACAAGGGAGAAGTCCAGTGGGCTTTATCATCAGAAGGGGTGGTGGAATCTGTATCTGTACAGTGGAAGGAGCAGATACTACCCTTGGGAGGGGAGTTGAGTCCAGGTGACAGCAACCTTCTGATAACCCATGGGATGAGCTCATGGGATTGGAGAGGAGACAGCTGGGGATTGCTTGGAGGAGTCCTTGTGTCTTGTCGTGTCCTTTTAAGTTATGGGTTTTTGTGGCATCCTATGCTCAGGAGGGAACAGTGCTGGGAGGCTGGCAGCACTCATGCGTCCACGGATCCAGACCTAAGCAACTACAGGTAAAACACAGTAGTGGAGGATCATGACCCCCTTACCGGGGTGAAGGGAGAAGGTGGGTTCAGAAGAGGGAAGCAGCTCTCAAGGTTAACCACAAAGCCAGATCTGGACCCATACAGTTTGAGTTTCAAGACCTGAGTACTGCCAGCAGCATCACTGTTGTTACTTTCCTAATTACTGGTGAAAGGAAAAGACCTGAAAGACTGAGAATATTGTAGCAAAAGGGAGCAGGGTGTGAAAGTCATTTACGCAGTGTTTGCACTGGGGTGCAATGGAAGCAAAGGACTGAGGAAGTACGGGTGGAATCCCTTGACTAGAGAAGTCTACCTACAGCCAATGGCTCTTAAAAGCAAAAGTGTTAGAGGTGCTCCAAGCAGGACGACTCCCAGAGGATGCAGGGTGGAGATGCTGGCAGCTGAATTCATTTTCCACTGGGTTGTCTTACTCCTCTGTTGCTGAGGAGCTGAGTATGGAAGGAGACTCTTTAGAGTCCTAGTCTTCTATTTGCTTTGGAAGGGATACATGTGATGATTTTTGAGGAAGAGTACACAGGGCTGGCAGTTGCTTCTGGTTTTGTTTGAAACACCCTTCTGAATATTTTAAGGTTTACTGTGATGGTGAAGCTTGTGAAAGAAGGTGCAACACATTCAAGAGAAGCTGTAACATGTTCAAAGAATCTAGGTTGTAAGTTTTGATAGGATCCTGAAGCAAGGAGACTGTAGTTAAACCCCTTGCCAAAGCCATGACCTACAGTCTGAATTGTGGCATAAAATAGAAGACACCAACTATCTTTTACATCCCAGTTACTTATGGCATGCATAGGAAATACGAGGGATGTCTGCTCTGGGAATGCAAAGGAAGTACTTAGAAAGAGAAGCTGAGAGAAACGTGACAGATCAGCAGAAACTGGGAATCTCAGGCATTGAGGCGTGAAGGTTTTATCAGGCAGAGTGTTGGGATTCAGTGGGTCATGTGGCATCCTCTCTTGTCAACACAGGAAGCGTGAGTTGCTGGGCCATTGTAGCCTGTTCAGGACACCTTGTGGCCCTGTCAGTCGGCCACCTGCTCTCTGCAAAGCCCCTCGACCTTGTGTAGAAGTGTGATGGTGCTGTCTTCTCACCGAGGCTTACCAGCTTCAAAGCCAGCGAGCTCCTGTTGGTACTTATCATGTTGCAGGCCACAGCTGAACTCCCACCACATGAGCCTGGGTTATAAGAGCTCTTGCCTCATTGCAGGAGGCCTTTCCTCCTCTGGGAAAGGCTTGCATTACTTGGATGATGAAAGAAATAAGCCTCTCTTCAGTCCCCTCAGGTCTTGTGGATTGTAACTGTATGGAGTCAGTATGTGCCCTAGTTGCAACCTCACCCTGCCAGTCCTTTAGCCTCTCTGTGGATGTTGTACTGCGTGTCTGTGTTCTGTTCCGCTCTCCCTGCAGCATGCATGTGCTCGGTGTAAGTCTTTTGGTGGTGTATGAAGAAAATCTCTCGTATATATCCATAGTTTTCCCACTAGTGATGGGAATCCTTAGCTCTTGCTGCTGCAACTCTGCCTCTCTTCACTGTTAATCAGCCACGGGAAATGAGAAGAAAAACTAAAGTGGAGCGTGTCTTTGTTCTCCTCAAGCATGGTGTTGCAGCTAGTGGTATAGTTCCAGACTGGAATTCAGGAAACTCCTGATCAAGGTACTTGTTGGCACACGGCACCTCTAGCAGGTGTTGTGCTTGCTGGAGCCACTTCATACAAATTGACAGCTCACTGAGCATGAAAGGGATTTTTAGCCTTGTAAGCAGGAGTCCTTGTATGCGGCGTGGTGAAAGTGTGATGGCTCTTCTTTTCTCAGGGCTCCAGAGAACCATCATTTTGCCAGGGAAGGAGGGATGGAGAACAGTGGCTACAACAAGGTGACGCAGAGTCCTCTAGTTGATCCCAGCTATCAGCTCCATTTTGCTGTCCAGCAGCTTCAGCAGCAGAAACTTCAGTCAGGACAGCTGTTGGAGCAAAGCCAAGCCCGGCACCAGGTAACTAAGAAAAGATCTTTCCTGGGATGTAGCAGTGCTGACTGAGTCTTAGATGTGCAGAAACACCCTGGAATCAGTATGTATGGCACATATGGCACATCTTTTGCATGGGAAGTAGCTCTTCAAGGGGGTTGCAACAAAACTCATGTTACCTGAAGTCATTTTGATGCTGTAGTTTCCAATGGCTTCTTCCACTGCATTGGTATCCTCCTTTGTTTGGCTGCTGGCGTGCTGCTGCTTTTCTGCACTAGGCTGCCTCAGCCTTAAAATCATCGACAGTCTCCACAGTTCTTTGTCAATCTCATCACTGATGATACGTTCCTGCTTTGACTTGAGCTCTTGTGTAGTGCTTCAAGCTGGGTTGCTGTTGAATTTTCAGTGTTTCTAAACATAGGACCTTTGAATTGTGCTGGCAGTTGTGTCCTCTGGCAAACACACCTCATCAGGGCTTCATCTTGACTAAATTCTTCTCCTGGATGTCTTCTCATACGATGCAGTTACCAAAAGAGCAGTATGTTAATGGGACCTGATAATTATTTAGGAGAATCTTCATTCTTGTGAAGAAGGGTATTCATTTCTTTTAAGGGCTTTCAGTGTGCAGGAGGCATGACCACTGATGCTGGATACAAGTCTTCTCTGCAACCCTGAAAATCCTCTGCAGGCCTCCTACTTGTTTTGTTGTTGTTACCTTTAAGATCTCTGTTGACTGCTTTGCATGGAACTATCTGACAGGTACAGGACTCTTTGTTAACATCGGGCCTAAGTGGGTTCCGTGTCCAAGAGCTAGAGGAAGTGTGAGCAAGGGTTTGTATTACTGATGTTCTGGGTGACACCTAAATGCCAAGAGCAGACCACTGTGTCTGGAACAGCATTTCTGTCCTGCCTGGGGAATCTTCCAAGGTTACAATGAGTTCACTGGTGCACTGGTTACCTTTCTTTGTTGTTATGGAGAGAGAGAGAGGTGTTCGTTCTTCTGAGTGATGTCCAAAAGGCTTCCCTGGCAAAGGAAAGGAAGTCTTTGGGTGAACAAACCTTCACTCAAAAGAGACTGGTTTCCACTAGGAAGGAGCTGTTTGCTGGGCAGTCTGGCAGAACCAGACTCCAACAAAACCATGAGCAGAGCTAACATGTGGAGGTCTGAACACCCACTCTCCCTCCTGTGAAGCAGATGAGTCACCAGTCTTGGTCTCTGAGAATAGGTTATAGGCAAATTGCCCTGATCCTTTTCTGGGACCATCTTGAAGGAGAGGCCCTTCTGCCTTTGCTCCTTGCACTGCTTCTTTCAAGGCCTTCACTTAGCCATACAGTTTCCATCCCCAAATTCCCTCACCTATGGATTTCTTGCTCCCCCTCTAAGCAGGAGGTCTTTCTTTCATCTCCATCCAAGGGGTTCTGAGTGTACAGCTGTGGCTGCTCATGAGCTCAGGAAAGGGCTGTAAGCTGGCTTGTGCCTGTGAGGAGGCTGGAGCTGGCCATGGGACCTGGCTGAGCCCTCTTCTAATTGCTGACATTGAGCTGATGTTATTCTTGGCCTGGGGCAGAGCCATTACTCAGGAGTTTCTGTTAAAGTGATTCTTTGTTAAACCTTCTCTCACCCCCACAACGTCCCCCTCCTTTCTCTCCCTCCCTTCTCCTTCTGAGCCAAGCAGTTTGGAGTTGCAGTATTGAGGCCATTGCCATGCCGCAGGGCTCAGCCTGCGCTGAAGTTGCCATTAATGAAGAAAGGTATTTGCTGAACATGGGGGCTTTCAGACTTTCTGTGAAAACCACATATTAATAAAATTATTGTTTCTTGGACACTTCCTCTCCCACTAGACATTTCGTGGAGCCAGCCAGACCTCCTCTACCAGTTGCAGTTGTACTGATCTTTTGGTGCCGCTCCCAGTCACTGAACTACCCTCATCTTCATCTGACTATCTCCAGCTCCTCTGATTTCCTTTCGCTGACTTCTTCCTTCTGCTGGTTAGCTTCTCAGACTTCAGCCCTTCCACTTGGCTTTTCCAAGAGCTGCCTTCCCTTTTCTGCTGCTTACCTGCTCCCTGCACCACATCTCCTTCCTGTTCACGCTGCTTTAACTTCCATCCTGCCTTTTTCTGCTGGCCATTCTTTGTTTTCTTTTTCCCCACAGCTGATGTAGCTTATCCTAGCCTGTGTGGCTTTGCCACATTTTCTAGTCAGTGTCACCTAAGCCATCTATCTTCCATTGCCTGCTCTGTTCCTGCTCACACAGTGACATATACTCCATTCCTTGTTGTCTTGCCTGTGACATTCAAGTTCCTCAGCCTTCTCTCACCAGAAGAAATGTATCCCCCAAAACATCTTGAGAGAGTCATGATCTCTCTGCTTTGGGGAAGGCACGCAGGATACCTCCAAGCCTATTTCATCTCATTGTTCAAGTTCTTGTTCCAGCTGGAAGGCAGGCTGGCCATTTATCAGTACCTGCAGTGCATTTATTACTAGATCTCCAGGTACACCCTGAGTATGGCACAGCTATCCAACATAACTAGGTGCCAATATTTCCTTCCTTCTGTGGCAAATGGGACTACTCACAGGTATATGGAGAGCATGTGAACAAGTACCAGAAGTGCCATGATTAATAAGAGGCAAATGCTTCTGCCTGTACATTAACCAGCTGGATTTGTCGGAGATGAGATGGCTGTGTTGGAAAGCAAGGAAGTTCCTGTGCAGGTATTTGTGAATAGGAATTCTCCCATCTGCCATGCAGTGTATCTTGTCATGAAGGCTTATCGTGTGCTTTGTGGCAAAACCCACTCTTGTTTGAGCACTTTCCAGGCACTTCATGTTGATTTCTCCTCCAGCCATTTGACAATTTGCAGAGTAGCAAATCCTGTGTAGGTGGAGGAAGAGGAATAATAATAGCCATCAATTTTCACTCATTGTGTGTGGAAGTTAATTCACGCAATGCAGTGTGGTAGAAATAGATCTTTGCCAGAACAGGTACTGCATTCCCTGTAAAAAAAGAAAAGCACCAAAGAAAGAAATGGAGACAGTGGTAGAGCCAAGGAACAGGGACAATACAGAGCTTGAGAAAAGAGGAGGGGAAAAAAACAAACAAACCAGAGTTTGAAAGCGGAGACAAGAAGCTTAAATCTGATACCAACAAAACCAAGCAACAAGAATTACAAAATCAAACCAAAAGACAAGAAAAACAGGCATATAGGGGTATTTTTCATGTTTAAAGGAGACTTCTTGTGACACATTGTGACCTGGACGTTAGTGTCACTGCTGCAGTTGGCAAGGCAGTTAATATGCCATCATTGTTTGTTCTCTGATTGTTTCCTGTACTGGAAAGGTGCCATTAGCTGTTAGAAATGTTCCTCCTTCTCTGTGTGACTGTGTTCTGTCTGCTTAGCCTAGCATCTACTGGGTGTAGGATTTTATGACAACTATTTCACATGGTGAAAAAGGCTGAACTAAAACAAGTCATAGAGTGGAATGATCCCCATCAATCTGCTTGTATGAGGAAAGCTCATGTTAAGCAAGACATAAATCATATTAATGAGTTGTGTGATCAGTTATGATCACATTTTCAGTCAGAAGTTTAAGTAGATTTTATGCTATAAAACATTGGGCTAAGTCAATCTTGAATAATTCTCCTTTCAATCATTTTTAAACGGTGCGTTCTCAGGAATATTCCTCATTTTATGAAGTTCAGCAATTATTATTTTTTTTTTTCTTTTCATGTATGTGACTCTTCTGAATTCCCTACGGTTTATTTAGATCTGACTGGGAATGCTGAGCATTCAGAATAATATTCCTAGTATTCCTAGAACTGCATTATTCCTGCCTGAGGACACAGTGCCTCTTTGAATGCAGCCTTAAACATGATTAAACTGTTTTCTAAACTATTATACATTGGACTGCTTTCAGATTTGCAGTCTCTCTCCCCTTCCAGTCTCTTGTTCATTCTTGTTTTGCAGCTTTCTCCCTCAGATTGTTTTCCCACTAAAATTAACTGCCATTTTTCCTGTTTAAGTCTTGTGATAGTGATGAGTCAAAGCCTCAGCCTCAGTAAAGCAGAACAACTGTTCTGAAAGCAGTAGTCTGTCTTGATTTATACCAGCTGAAATTCTGTCCCCGTGTTTCTGATCCTGTCACTATTATTAGAGTTATAGCAAGGCCCAGATGTAGCTTTCCAATAAAATGATATGACCCAATCCTTGCCCCACGGAGCTCCCAGTACCCAGAGACAAACAAGGCGGCACCAAATCGATTTATTTTTGTGTATTTCAATCTCATTCTGAACAACCTACCAAGGAAGACGTGCTTTGGGACGCTCTGCGTGCCATAAATTTATTTGCTGCTCCTCTTTAAATTGCTTGATGACCTCAAGATGCTTCTCTTATTGCAGTTCAACACTGGCAGTTAATAGTACATTTTGAGCCTGTTCTTTATCACCACTTTGTGATTTTCAACTAACCCTGTGCATCCAAACTGATCAAACTGAATGCACTAATCTGTGTCCAGAAAAACCTCCACTAAACAATTCACATGACTCCAAAGATCTTTGAAGCCTCTGTATTTTTGCAAGTCATTTTTGCAGTTCCTTTACTCAGAGTGGTAGGCTTTATTTTGTTTCATTTGCTTTTTTTTTTCTTGTTTTCACCTGAAAACCTCTTCATTGTTTATTGCATCTGAACGTCTCCGTTTCCAGTGCTAACACTTGGAACTAGCTGCACAGATCTTTATGCAATGTATGTGTGAGTGCATCTGTCTGTCAGTTCTCATGCGCTTCTGAGGCTCTCATCATTTTCAGACTTGCTGATCCAATTTAATCTGAATGACTGGGAGATAGAAATCTCCAAGCTATGTTTCATATAAATTTCATGAGAATAATGAGCTCTGTATCTGGAAAGGGGATTCAGCTGCTGTTCCCATTAAGTCAAAAGCTGCAGCGTGAAGCCACTCCTAATTAGACAGCAGAAAATCAGCACAAGAATGCCCCAAACCCATGCAGAGAGGCATAATTTGGGGCATGCTTTACATTAGGTACTGGAAGATTCAGCCCAAAGACAGATTCACAGGAAATGAGCTTCATAACCTCCTCTGGTCACAGGACGAACATGTTTTTGCTTGCAACATTTGTTCTGTTACTGTGCTCGAGATGGGTTTTAGATACAGGGATGGTAAGTGCCAGGAACATTCTTTCTGTTTTTGAAGATCATTGATATATCTGTTTTTCTTCATACAGTACCTCCCTGCTTTTCATCATGAGCAGCCCCAGCTCAGCTGTTACTGGCTAACACTCTTAGATGCACATCATCCTTACTGACACAATGTACACGATGAGATTCTTTAATTAAAAGGTACTATTTTTGTACTGGTAACACTGTTTGGTGTCCATGTGGAAGCAAGGAGAGGTGTGTTCTGAGACAAATATGGGATTGGGAATCGGGATCTTCCCTGAGCTCTCAACTGAGCTTTTTATATTGCTTGAGTCTGTGGCTTAGGGAGGATCACTTTCTCTGCCAGTGCTAACATTCTTCATTACAAAACAGGGTTAATGCTGCCCTACCTCCCCAGAGAATTATGCAAGATAATTAATTCACTAATGTTTTACATGATTTTTAGCTAAGAAGTCTCAGAGTTCCAAGTATTTTCCAGATTTCTAGCCCTAAGAACTTCTCAGGGAAGCAAATGTCTCCTCAACATCAAGTTAAATGAACCAGAATAGGAACCATGGCTCAGAGGTTTATCTCACTTGCAGCAGTGATAGCTGTAGGATGCTACCTGCTCCAGGACTGCCTCTGTCAGGGTTTGCCTGGGCTTCTGCTCTACCTAGACCCTGAGCCTTCAGAACCCTGAGTAATGAGGTCTGTCTCCTACATTCTGGTCGTGCTGAAATCTCTTTCCAACCCTTCCTTTGTGTGGTCAGGCTTTGCTCTCCCCAGCTGCCCTCTGTTTGCACAGTAGCTTCTCCTGGTTTCCTGTCCTGTCCCCATGGAGTTCACAGCAGGGCAGTATGCTTTGTAGCTGAATCCAGAAGCCATGGTCTGTGTCAGCTTCCAATCTCCCCATCCTTGCCTGGAAGGCAGCCAGAATCTCAGCACAGCGTGGAGACAGAGGCCTTTTTGGAGTCCATTACCCCCAAGAAAAACATCCCTGACCTTTCCTTAGGCTGATCTCAGCCCAGTTTTTGCTGATCAGAATTTGTGAGAGCATCCATGCTTGATGTTTCTTCAGAGTCGTGGACCTCCTTGCCAATGCATGTTCACACAGGGAATGGGTTAAGACTATGCTTTGTGAACTCCAGGACGTTAGTGATTTTAATAATACCAAAAAAGACTTTATAGGGATATGCACAATATCAGACAGAGCACAATGAAATGTCACCCCGGAATAAGAAGGGAGTGCAGTGAATGGAAGGTCTCCATCCTAATCCCATGATGTGTCGCTCTTAAGAAGCAGGAGAGTAAATCAAGTTCCATTTGAGTTTGTTTTGCTGGGGGGAGGTGGGGTGTGACTGCTATTTTCCAGACTTCTGCACTTGTACCAGCTACTTATTCAAAGTCTGAAAGCCATGATCAGGGTAGAGCTTCAGGGAAGGGAGAGGTTAAGAAGGATGGGGAGCTCAAGGGCATCTTGTCAGTGAGCTCTAGTTAGGAAACAGGGCTGTTTTGGCTCCTGCACTTCCTTTTCTCCCTAGAGCTCTGCCTGTCAGAAACGCCTTCCCACACACCACTGCCTTGCTATTTGCCAGAGAATTGCGGGGGAGAGGGGCTTTTCCTGTCTGAGCCTCAGCCAGCCTTCAGACTGTGGTTTTATCTGGAGCCTGGAGCCCACTCACTGTGGCTTTGTGTGTTTTTCACCAGCGAAGAAACTGAGGACAAATGCAATTGAAGGGCGCTGCTCCCAGGGTCACGCTGAGGTGACTGGCAAGTGCTCAGCTATTCCCCTCATCTCCTATCACTGACCCCTAGCTGCCAATCTACGTGGTTATGGTATTGCCTCTTTCCCCCCGGGATCCGACTGACTTTGAGGAAAGACGAGACAGAACTCCCAGCAGGTTGCTCCTTTCTGAACAGAGCCAGGCAGTTTGCAGAGCTCCTGTAGGGAACCATTCCTCACTCCCTGCTTTGCCCATGTGCTGCTTAGGTCTCCAGTGTCTTGTAACGTGCAGATTCTTCTGTTCATTGTGACAAATCTCCAGTGTATTTAGTCTCACACCTGCTCTAGGAATAGAAATATTTTCTATTCTCTAGTGTTACTGAGGGTTTCCTTTTTGTCAGCAGCTGATCTGAAGTCCCTTTGTCAGAGAAGGTACCCTAGAGTCTTTCTGTTATTCACCCACAGGGTTAGATTCAAGAACTGGCACTGTAACTAATCTTCCCTGTAACCTTTTACTTTCCTAGACCTGTCTCACCTCCCCCACAAAGAATGATTTAGCAAAACAAATGCAGAAAGTCAGTCACAGCAATAAAAGCTTTACTTCTTGGTGGATGGCAGCCCACTGCAAGATTAGATTGAGGAAGGATAGGACCTCTTGTTTTTTAATCTGGAAGAGCATCTTTCTGTGGCAGTAATGAGTTTATCTGCCTTCCTAGAAGCTAGTCCTAGCTTCCAAGGGTATAAAACTAATCTCTAGAAAGTACTTCACTGACTCGACCTCTTCTTTTTGTGTGGGACTGTCCCTGGAGCCCTGGGGTTGACTTCACCAGGCAGATACTACCCCACCTGCATCTGCACTCTCAACAGTATTGGGTGAGGTAATCATCAATTACTGTGGTATTTTTGTTTGGTTGGGGTTGGTTGGTTTGTGTTTTGTTGTTTGTTTGTTTTTTCCTAGGCTCTCTTTGCCAACTGTTCAGAATCCAGCACCAGCCATATATCTATGCCAGCTGGCTCTGGTGCTCACAAGACATCAAGTGCCACTTCTAGTGTCCAGAAGACAGCCAGTTTGCACAAAGTGATGCCATCCCAGAGTACACCTTCTCAGCTGGTTCCAAAGCCTCCAGTAAGCCACAGGCAGGCAGTGGTCAGAAAGGCTGCAGCCCAGAAGATTTCCAGGTAAGTTTTCTCTTCCCATCCACAACAGGAAGCTGGCACTGGTTCCCTCAAGAAGGAATATCTAAGAACCTGTCTGCCTGTGGCTGTCATAGATCTTTCTGGCTATGCTGACCAAGACAAGTCTCAGAATAACCTGAGCCGTGTGTACTGCAATCGGGGTGCACTGTGTTGCAGTTTCATCCTTCACAATGGGAAGGTAAATAAGCTGTGACATCATGCAGCCATAAGGGCATAGGAAAGGCCAGATTGAATCAGACAAGTGTCTGAAGTGGGGTGGGATTCAGTTAACTAAATACAAGTTACTAGTGATGTTTGGGATGTCCAGGGCTATTCCACCTGACCTCCAGCTGCTGCTCCAGATGAGCACAAGTTTTCTGTAGGTTTTGTCGTATACTGCCAGCCACATGCAGATGTCTCCAATAACTTGAGAGCATTTGGTATGGTACCAAACATCTATGTTTAGGCACTCGAGTCACTCTGTCCATGTTCAATCTTTGATGGGGGCTAGAACTTTATGGGATAGAGAGTGCCCCAAAAAACCCAAACCCAACAGTATTGTTAATGAGCCAAGTGTCCCTATAGGTTTAATACAGGATTGATTATGTCTTCAAGCACAAGTGTTTATTTCTTATGACATGGTTATATTGTTCCTAATGTAACGATAGCTTTCCTCATTTGTGGAAATTCCTTTTAACTTTTACAGTAAGCTTTTAGTTATGTAGAGTGCTTGCCATTCTAAGGTAGATTTGTGTGTGTTATCCTTAAAACAACAATAATTCACCATGAGATGTTGCTTACTGTTTGCAAGCTTCCTTCCTTTCCATTTCTTGGTGTGTCTTCTCTTTTGTGCGTTATGAAAGAATGTGAGCAAGTCTTCTGTGTTTTCTTCATATCCTTTATTTTTCATGGGAGCTTCCTCAGTTTATCTCCTCTTAAATGACAGAGCTGCTTTAGACTAAATGCCTCATCAGATTTTTTCCTCGTGTATCCTCAGACTTGTTTCATCCTTGAATACTTACACTACAGCCAGAAGAGTTGTAAAGGTAACAGGTTCCTGAGAGGCTTCCTGATTCTATGTTCCCCTTCTGTTTAAAGAGAGAAGTTTTACTAGAAGATGACTGGTGAAACCTACCTTGTGAAGGTGCTAGGGTGTTGTCAGAGTGCGTGCATCGAATCTGGAACTGCAAGGTGTATTTAAGGAGCTTGGACAGAACTGCTCTGGGGAAGCTGGTGTATTTCCTGCCTGTACTCTTGCTATCTTAGGAGGTAGCACACTGAATTAATCCCCTGAAACTATTCAAAAAGAAAACAAGAGCCTAGGAGACACTGTCAAGTCAGCAAAGGCAGATGTGAGCGTCAGGTCTGGCGGGTATATGCTGGTGGGTTGCTATCTGATTCCTTTTATGTCGAGTAGCTCATGTTAGTACAGGTGACAGGCTATGTTGGTTGGTTTCTCTGCTGGGCAGCAAGGATGTGTATTTGAAGATGCCGGTGTGCTGTGCTCACTTCTTGGCAGAGGAAATGTTTATCCTTGTGAGATGGAATTGCAGCTCCTTGGACAGACTTTACTTTGCTGCATTTTTGTGGTTTCTGCTCTATGACAGGCAGGAGTGTGGGAAAACCGGAAAAAGTTCAGCACCAAAAATGCAGAGAAGGGGGAAAAAAAGCAAAAGATTCCTTCAGAATTTCAGAAAACTAATCCAAGTATTGAAGGCTCTAAGGAGCCACTCCGGAAATACTTTCCAAGTTGCCTTTCAGTCTCCAGCATGAGGCTCCAAACCCATTCTTGCCATTAATGGGATCTTACAGTAACATTTTTTCACTTACATGGAAAACAGCAGTGCCCAGCTATATTTCCAGCGTACTGAGAGCTGATCGTTTAAAAACTGCTTTGTTTCAGTCTAATGTAGTCCATTCATTGTTGTCAAGAAAAGACCAGAGCTGCATCAAAGGAGAAGAGCGAACGGAGAGAAGCCTCTGTGTCAAAAGAATATGGATTGCAGAGGAAGAAGATATCTTGCATGCATTCCCGTTTTTACAGCCCCTGATTGTTCTGTACAAAGCATTTTCAGACACTGCACTATGTGTAGTCTGCTTTCAAGAACACTCCTGTGCAGAAACCGCAATGTGTGCCATAGAGGACTATTTAAGACTCTAGACAACCTTCTTATCAGAAAGTTTCTCCAATCTGTTGGGTTTTTTAATTTGTTTCACTCTGTTGTACCTTGCTCCTTCTTCCTGAACCACCCTACACACTTTCCCTTGCAAATGCTTTCCATCTTCTAAATATCCTTCTTCTTGGAGTTTCCCAACGTTGCTTAGACTTGTTGAGGTTTTGTTAACCTCAGATGGTAGTTCCACCTGCCAAGTCATAATTGTCTTGAATTTATCTTCTTCAGTTTCAGAGCACTTGTGTTGTAGCACCCAGGTCTGTACCTTCCCAGTGTAGGACTGCCATGTCCCTCTTCATAACATCTCATCTAAACTGGGCTTTTCATCTGCTTCATTTCCCTGCCAGGTCATTTTTGATTTGCTGCCTGTTCTCACCCCCAAAGACTTGTTGGCTGTTTTCCTGCTCTCTTTCCTAAAAGATCTCAGTGCTATATGTTATTTCCACAAGACTTACTGAAACTCATTTTTCTCTTGTTAAAGCTCTCGTGTCTCTCTCGTTTGTTTGTTTGTTTGTTTCCCCAGCCCTCTGGTGTTTCAGCAAGCCAGACCTTATTTCTTGGTCTGCTCTTCCACTGCCTGGCTTTTGTTTTAACTTCTTCATAAAGATCATCTTTTTAAAGTTGTTTGTACAATTTCTCCAGGCACTGGACTGTGAAGACAAACTAAAATCAGCTTTGTCCTTTTGACCTGTCTCTTCCTTGCATGCATTATCAGTTCTCTCCCAGCCATTGCACATGGCCTCCAGAAGAGGAGGAACAGAATAAGCAGAAAACTCAACTACAAAGCAGAATGAAATGCTAAAGATGAGCATTACTAACTAATTCAAAACCTGTTTAGTAACGTGGATGCTTCTCTGGTTAAAACTTCAGGGATGAAAGTAATGGAACAGTTAGACAACTCAGTCTTGTCTCAGTTCCTGGCCTCTCTTGTTTTCTCAGCCTCTCAAACTGTAAAAGGTGCTGTTGGATTGGACTTTGTTAGCTTAAGCAAGGAGTCTGCTTTAGATATAATCCAGTGCAGAGTTGAAAAATGGGGGCCATATTCAGGTGTGGTAAAAGACTAACTGGGAGAAATGGTTTCATGTGTAGCTCTACTTTGAAACCTAGCCCAGTAAAATGGTCTCGTGAGTCTCCACAGTTTCGATTAAATGTGCTCATATCACAAGTAGAAAGATAGTTTTTGAACAGCTAGCACAAGCTCTTCTTTCTTTCCAAGATTCAGGCTGGGTCCTTTCTGCTGCTCATGTTGCCCTTACTGTTGGCAGGTCTGTGAACTGTGGCTCATTCATGAGACCTACTGATAGCTGAGAGCAGCATTTTGAGACAGAGATCACAGATACAGTATTCATAAGCCATGGAATGAAGCAGATGTCCCTGGAAGCAACATTTGGTGAATCAAATCTTCACATTACAGATGACAGCATGCAAAGTAGAAAAATATATTAGCTCAACTGTCAGAATCCAGAGTGAACTGGTACAGGAAATCTTTCTGCTTTTAGGAGTGACTAAGTCACAATAAAAACAAATGTATGTGCTATCATTCCTCTAGTAACTGTTCAGAAACCTGCTCTGTGACTATGACAGCATCAGCTAGAGCAAGGCCTTGAACAGCCTGGGAACACAACTATCAGTCAAAGAAAAGATCTCAGAAAAAGTCAGCTGTCAATGTCAGACCATTTTATAAAAGGAGAGGAAATGCCAGGTAGAGGAAAGGAATGTGTAGTTCAAGATGTTATCAGGGAGAGTGAGCGAGCCCAGGAAGATCAGAGAGTGTACCAGCAATAGACTGGCACATCACAAACTATGGGGGATGCTGATCAACGTGCCATAACTTCTTGTACTGTTCCAAAGAGCTCCACTGAGGAAGCCTTTCGGAACAGATATTTCCTTCAAGTCCCAACACCACAGCACAAAATCTTTCTACCCTGTTCTGTATATTCTCATTGCATGGTGCCAGCAGCAGAAGAGCCAAAGTCCTGCTCTCCTGTAGCTAGTACAGAAACAGGGTAAAGGTGATGCATTTCTCCAGGGTGTGGGGAATCATCCCATGGCAGGGTGGAGTCCTGACTGTGGTGGATACAGCAGCAGCCAGCTGTTACAGGGCATACAGCAGCAGCCAGCTGTTACAGGGCAGGCTGGCCAAGCCTGGCAAACGTGCCAGAAGTAGAATGATGGCCACAGAGCGAGCCCTGTAAAGCACTATGGTTCTGGTTTGTATCCTGTCTGGCCCATGTGTGCTTATTCCCAGGCACACATGAAATCTCTTAAGCAAGCTGGGTACGTCACGCAGACAATCTTGAGCGCCCACTGCAAAGGCAAGCAGCAGGAGAGCAAGCATCTTTCACTCTTGCTACTGCTGGACTGCAGCACGCTTGTTTTTTTTAGCTCCTGAGCATCTGGGTTAATCAGGCTGCCTGACCCTTAGACATTTTTGGCAGCAAAAGCAGTGCATCTGAGACACATGGCTTGGTCTAACACCCTGCCACAGCTGGGCTCACTGGGCCTGTAGCTCTTAGCCTTTGGCTAGCCTCGGATCATACGCGCAGATAACACATGCGGAGAGACCCTGTCCAAGAGCAACAGAGAGGAACAAGCCTCCCTGGCTCTGGGTCTTCACATCTGTTGCTGTCCCCTTGTCAAACCTGGGGGTTTTGTGATGTGAATTAGTTAGTGTCAGTTCTGTCCCCCCTGGACCATTAGATGCATTCACAGCGTTCCAGGAATAGGTTGTCAAAACAAAAGTGTTCAAAGTTTAGTCAATTTCTTTGTCACCTGTGGAACAAAAGTACCCTCCAAATGTGCAGTTGAAGGCTGAGCATCTTAGGATGGGTTTAGTGCCTAAATAAAGGAAGACATTATCACTTGCAAGGAGGGGTTACAGGTAGAAGGGGTAGAAAAGGACAATGACTGGAGATGGCAGTGGTTTTGTTAGTACTGAAAAAGAAGAAATGGAGAACATGACAATGGATTGCACTGGCAAAGTGGAAGCAAAACCAACACAGACATTAAGAGCAGGAAACTGAGAAATGCAGTAGGGTTTTGGCCAACCCAAGGAGGAATTAAGCGTAAAAGAATTAACTCTGTTGCAGCAGTGAATATGTTCTGGCATTGAAGCTTCCATCGGGACAGCAGAGAGAACTTAAGCTTAGCATGGTGGGAGATCAGTGACCCAGAAGCAGACATGAGCATGAGCTGTGCAGAGGGGACAGTTGAAACTACAAGAATCAAAGTGCACCGTGGGTAGGCAGAAGAGGACAAGTCTGTAGAGGGATTCACTAAATGTAAACCCCACTCTTACGGTAGAAATGTGACTGTTCCCTCTGGTTTGTAGTTGTTGTATTTGCTGGTATTCTTGCTGACATTTTCAACCACTAGTCTTGCATTCTGCCTGCAGAAGGGTGAGCTGAATTTGACTGTCAGTTGCGCTACGTTAACAAAGTGGATAAGCTAATTATGAGCATGGAATCTCTATGTAAGAAGCATAAAGATCCATCTGGATTTTCAGCTCCCAGAAGGACCAGCAGTATCAGCAGCAAAAGAAACCAGAAGTACAGATCCAAAATCCTTTCCAGGAGACAAACACAGAAACAGGCACCTCATTTGACAATAGCATTTCAAATCATGGCTGGCCGAAGGAAGGCTGTGTTTCACAAATGTCATATCTGCATCCCTCTCCCCTCCTCTGTGAACTCCAGTTTATTTCACTAAAACCCAGCTGAGATAAAATACAGGTGTCCCTCACTGGCCCTTTAGCTGCCAGGAGCACCTGGATTACTGGCAAATCCCAGATCAGAAGGTTTCAGACCAAACCCTAGAAACTGCACCCGTGTGCCTGGGTCTGTTGGTCAGCAGGATGTCACTGGGACTGGAGATTGCAGCGCTCTCCTGGGAGAGACCGCACATAAGTGCGTAGCACTGCAGAGCTGGAGGAGTGTCTGGCAGAGACAGCAATGTACACGCAGAATTGGAACTGTGCTGGGCAGGAAGAAAGGCAAGGGGGGGATAAGGGAGAGAGACAAACCAGGAAGAGATGGATCAATTGTATAGATTTAAAGAGAGAGTAGATTGTTGCAGCTGCACAGCTTGACCTCACTTTGAGTAGACACATTTTCTTATCTGGAGGGCTGGGCTCACTTTGGTAATGAATATTTATAGCAGATGAAGGAAGTGCAGTTGTACTCCACAGAATATAGCTTTGCTGTAACTCAGATGCTGAGATTAATGTAGGAGGATTTGCATGAAGCATTTTAAGGACTGGCACTGGACTACTGGAGGTGAAATGCATCCTGTGGGTCTCAGTTTCCAAGACAAGGGAGAAATCTTGCCTGACTGAGCTGCCTCTGCTGAGACAAGATGCAAGGGCTTAACTTTTGAATGTAGCATGTTTTTGCCAGCATGTGCATTTCCCTTCTAAGGTTGCTTAATTTTTTTTACTTCATAATCACTGGAAATAAGGTGATTGCAGCATTACCAGTTGAGTTGTGCTTTGGTAGTCCAATACTATTTACTATCTCCTTTATCCTCCAGAATCAGCTTCCAAGACATGGTTTAAGAACATTGCAGTTTTGCTGGTGGCTTGAATGTTAATTTGTCTCGCTCTGCCTTTCTGGAGTTGGTTGCTGTCAGTGCTTTTTAATTCCATGTTCAGGTGCAGCTTCTTGGCTACAATCACAGTGAGATTATGTAAACTAAGAAAAGTGACATTTTTTTTCTTTGTTAGAGACTTTTATTTTTCCTTGCTATGTTCTTTCTTATCTCTGTCTAATTTGATGCTTTTACCTCTTAGGGTGACCTCCACTGAAAGGCAAGTGAATGGTTTCCAGAACAGTGCTGCATCCTGTGAGCTAGGGACAAATTCCACAGGTGAGTGCCAGTGCTGAAGTGGCACCAGAAAAATGTGGTGGGCATGCTGGGACGCTTTCATCTTTCAGGAACTGGCAGAGAAAAAACTTTCTCAGCAAGAAGAAGAAACACAGCTGCCTATCCTGAATGTAACAGTTCCTAGGTAACAGTCTGGGGTCAGCTGTGCAGGGAATTTATTCCTTCTAGGATTAAAAAGACTAAACAGAAGGGAGCAAAGGCTGAGTTTCATAGAGTTGGAAGAGGAAGATCCCTAAAAATGCGGCTGGGAAAAAAAAAACTTGGCTAAAATGGCTCCTCTTTACTTTAGGCTTTGGCTCAGAGATGCTCTGTTGTTTAAGCTTGGCCTGTAATAAAGGGCCAGGGCATTCTTTACATTTTTCTTCGGTTTTGCAGAAAGCCCCCTGAGTTCAGAAAGGCACAGTTGAGAGTTGTGAATCAGCTGCATAGCAAAGTCAGTCAGGAGAGGTAAAAGTTCCCAAAGGAGAATCACTGAGACTTGTAGAATCAAATCTCCATCACTGCCTAGTGGCTGATGAATTCAGCCAGGTTTAGCTGCTCTTAAAGGCTCAGTAAATGAGGACCCAATCCATTTTTCACTGATACAGGGAGGGTATACTCTTGACATTGCCTGCGGTCCACAGTAATTTGTAATGGAGCTAGAGTGGAATATGTGGACAAATTATGGTCTAGAATGCTTTTAAAAAAATGTTTCTGACTTTTTGTTTTGCTGTGAAAACCCTAAAAACATTACATGAGTGTCACTAATGCAGTGATCTCTTTTCATACAGAGAAAGGAAAGTTTGCATAGGGGTGAACCACCCAATTCATCTCTCAGATATTTAGCTCTGAAATAGAAAGGTGACAATCACAGAATCATCTAGGTTGGAAAAGACCCTTGGGATCATCGTGTCCAGCCATTAACCCTACTCTGCAAGTTCTCCCCTAGACCATGTCCCCCAGCACTACATCTGAGCGATTCTTAAACACATCCAGGGACGGCGACTCGACCCCCTCCCTGGGCAGCCTATTCCAATAGCCCACCACTCTTTCCATGAAGAATTTTTTCCTAGTGTCCAGTCTCAACCGACCTTGTTTCAGCTTTGGCACCTCAACTTTTTCCTCATCCTTTGCTACTAAGTTTCCCTCTGCATCCAATAAAGGATGGAGATTTTCCCTCATTCTCCTTTTGTTGCTAATGAATTTATAGAAACATTTTTTATTATCCTTACCAGCCGTAGCTAGGTTGAGCTCTAGCTGAGCTTTGGCCCTCCTAATCTGCTCCCTGCATAGCTTCACTAGATCTTAATAGTCTGCATGAGAGATCTGCCCTCTTTTCCAACAGTCAGAGACTCTCCTTTTGTTCCTGAGGTCCAGCCAAAGGTCCCTGTTTAGCCAGGCCAGTCTCTTTCCCTGTCTGCTTGTTTTTCGGCAGGCTTAGAAAGTCTCCAGAGCAGGAGACTCCACAGCCTCTCTGGGCAGCCTGTTCCAGGCTCTGTCATTCTCACAGTGAAGAAGGTTTTCCTCATGTTGAAGTGGAACTTCTTGTGTTCCAGTTTGTGACTGTTGCACAGGGCACCACTGAAAAGAGACTGGCCTCTTCTACATGACAGCCACCCTTCAGGTATTTGTAAACATCAGAAGACAGAGAGGGGATCTTACTCAAGAATCCCCTTCTATCCTCTTTTCTGTTACAGCCTATTGTATCAATCCATTTCAGGGATGTCTTCTTTAGATCATTTATTTCTGTATTATGCTGCCTTTCATTGTCTTGAGCTCTATCTTGATACAACCCGTGTTTTAGTTCTTGTTTTTTGTTTGTTTGTTTTAGATCCTTTCTAGAGCACAAGACCTCAATGAACTACATGCTGGCCACACGTCTGTTTCAGGACAGGTAGAAAGCTTTACTATTTGGGAGGGAGGCAAAGGGCACAACAGCATGAAAGGGATCAATTACCCAGTGTTATAAACTCCAATCTGTGACTTAGAGGTGGTTATGGTTGCTTGTCTCTTCTCTAGTGTGGCAGTGGCTGTGGAGGATTCAAACACTTGTGTTGCACTCGTGAATCCAAGGACAGACAGGATGATACCTTGCCTTTTAAAAGGCACAGGAGTCATTGGAGTCAAAAGATGACTAGAGACATGAAAAACCTTGATGCACCTAGATCTCTGTGAAGGGATTATAGGTCATCCTTCCTTTTTGTTTCAAATTTAAAGTTACATTAAATCTTGTCCTTCTGTAAAGTAAGCACTGAAATTCACTCCAAAGGTACAATATCCCTATATTTTGATCTATGTAAGCACGACTTGATTCCTCTCTCTGGTTGTGCTTGGGTGGAAATGGCAGTTTATGCTGCTAGCTCGACTTCCATGGAGAGTTTAACGCCCTTCCTTCTCAATGGTTTTTCTTACCCAAATTTGAGATCCACAATAAAGCAACTACAGAGTAAGGATGAAGTTGCTGACTGAAGAGACAGTGTTTACAGAAGCTCTTCCTGCATCACCCTGTACAATATGTTGGGCTTTTTCTGATGTGTACTTCCAGGGATGTCTGGAGGGTAGCATCAAATGACACCTCAAATTTAAGCCAGACAGATCAGGCATCAACTGTGGAACAGCTGCAGATATTTCTGCTTTTGGAGCCTTTTTTTTTAAATCTATTTTTCTTCTTTAACATAGAATTTACAAGGAATTCTGTGGATTTGGCCTTTTCATTGTCCATGTGAAAAGCTTTAGAGGCTTTTTAATCCATTCAATGATGCAGAATGAAAGGTCATTTTTGCCATTTTTCCCTTTGCAGGGGCAAGATGAAAAGAGACTTCACCACTGGCAGACCCCGGTAAATGGCTTTTTAATGACATAACTTGTACTTTGTAGGGTTATTTGAAATCTAGATTTCCACGACCTCATCTTCCAAGTCCTGCCTCAATACCTTTTGCTAACTGAAATCTGTCAAACTAACTTTAGAGAAGTAAACACAGAGAACAAAGAGTATCCCAGCACGTGGAAAGCTGAAGTGTTGTTGGCTTGAACCTTAAGATTGCACCGCTTAAGTTTCCTCCTTTGTCATTCCTGTGGTATTGATAAGCCTCATCCTTGAGGTCTCTTAAAATTCTGTAATGTATCAGGGTTTTGGACTTCATATACACAGAAATTCACTTTGCCAGACCTAAAAGATAAATGGAGGAACAAGTTGGTTATTTTTGTGGATATTCCCACTTATATCAGAGAGAGCACTCTGAATCTTTGTGCACTGGAAGAAACTTCTGTTTGTCTCCCTTAGGGAATCTGCCAGGGCTCCTTCTGCCTTGGTTTGGGCAGAACCTGTAGAAAGGTTGTCATTTTTCACTTAGATTTTGTTAAAAATCTTCTCAATGACCAAGCAGTGAAGAGCAAACTATCTACATAAAATGTTCAGAAGACTGGACTCGGGTCCCGGTGCTCTCTGCCCACTCTCCATTGTTTTGTACTCTTGCAATTCAGTTTTCCCTGTTAATTGTGTCTTGAGCTGCTGCACGATGGATAGATGCTGCTCAGTAGGTGGGTGTGTTGGGGGGCTTTGAGAGGTGATGATCTGTAAAGTACTTGCAAGATTCCCAGAAAACATTTGCAGGCTTTAAATAGAGCAAAGTTGGACTGATCATAAATCATTCTTCACAGTGTCAGGAAAACTATTTCTTGAAAAAATTAAAGCTATGAAGCCTCTTGTATCAGGGAGAGATGCATAAGGAGGGATTGAGGATATCTCTGTATTACGCTTCCCAGAGCAGGTCTTGGCAGAAGGCTGGATATGAGGCTGGAAGGCCTAGACTCTCATGCTCTCTTTTATGAGAGAAAGCTTGTTTCACTGGAGTTGCGGAAGCGCCGGCAATGTCGTGGCAATGCTAGAGCAGCACGGACAAGGTCATCAGGTAGGCATGGCTAGACTCCTAATGAGCAACTACTCAAAAACAAGCAAGGAGGGACTTATTTCATTTGAAATGTGTGTGAATGGAATTGTTCTGGCCTTTGTAGTCCCTAAAGGGAATCACAGGTTGAATTAATAGTTTTCATTTCAAGTGTTACTAATTTTCCTTTCATTGCTCTTCTAAGTTTCCTGCTGTGTTAGTGCCTAGAATTTCTTTCCCACCATGCCACATCCCCATGTAGATGAATAAAATAGTATTTTCTTGAAGATAAGCTTGTAGTTGCATTTTTGGGTGCTAGAATTCAAGTGTGTGTGCCTCTAGACCTGCAGTTTTTCAGAGCAAGGTGAAAACTTGGACCTTCCAGGCTGGTTCTCCTACACAGCAGTGACTAAGCTATTGGAAAGAGACACATCCCTCTTACCCGAGCTGATGTGGGAGAAATTTAAAAGGGTGCAGAGATGAATGATCTTCGCATATGGCTGTTCCCAAAGCCACTAAGCTCTTTCTAGTAGTGATGTGATACTGACTGTGCTGGGAGAGATTGTATATTCCAAAATGATTTTTGGTGCTACGCTAAGGTACGTGGTCTTTATTGGCACACGTGGAAGTTTAGATTTCGTAGCTTTAGTTTTTTTCCTGACACACAATCTTTAAGAAATGAGTGTGTATGTCAGGAATGTGTATACATGTGTCAGTACATATGTGAGAATCAGGATAAAATATGGGAAAATGCTGCTTATTTTTTTAATTTGTAAGGTTAGACCAGAATCTTTCTGTATCTCTGATATTGGAAAATTGGACTTGCCACCTGTTCGATACACAAGCAGAAGGAGAGAGAGACTAACAAAGGGCAGTGATACTTCAGATGCTGTTGTAAAATGGCAGTGTTCTGACCGTCTAGCAAAGCTGACTTTAGAAGCAAAGGGAAGGGTGTGAATAGCAGAACAGTCTCCCTGCTTTTTCTCTTTTCCCCCCTTAACCAGCACAGGTGATTTTCCCTCTACTGCAGAGACATCAGAACCAACAAAGCTGTCCCTCAAGTCAGACACCGAAGGTGAGGCGGAAGAGGAGGCGGATGAAGAGCTGGACAGGACTGCTGGCTCTCTTTTGGACACCCAGGTGAAAAGCAAGCCAAAGCTCTCAGACTTGGTGAAAACTTCTTGTAAGGAGAGGCTGTCAAAAAAACTTGAGAAGAAACCTGAAGATGGAGGAGAGCTGTTTCTTCAAAAACCAGACTCAAAATCTCAGTTTAACTTGCTGCATATTCTTCAAAAGCATGGAAACCTGAGGTGAGAGATTTCTGCTTATTGCCTTGAGTTTTGACTAGCAGCTGATGGTGGTTGAAACAAGGAGGATGTAGATTTGGTGGCACATTGTGGATGAGTGAGGACATAAGAGCCCCTTAGAGGAAGGGGCCTGGATTTTTGTCTATCTGTGGGCTGCTTTAACAACCCGTTGGCACAGAAGGGAGAGAGTTTCCCTAACCACCTTGACAAGTATAAAGCATAAGCCATAGTTCCTATTGCTAGTCTTTAATCTAGTGATGTAAGCTGTTCTTTAGTCAACACAGGCTTCTAAAAAGCCTCTGTCTTAATGCAGAGTGCCTGCTATAGGATTCTAAAAGTCACCTTTTCATGCTTTGTATTTCCAAAGAAGTCAATGTAAACATGTTTGCAGAGGAAAGGCTGAGTAGGAATATCTCACTGCTGCCTCTCCAGAAAACTGGGTTCCTCATCTTTGTGCTTTTGGTTTTGGTGATGGAATTTTTACCTCTAGTAATAATCCCTGCTCAAGGTCATCGCCTCCTGAGAACAGCATTTGAGTGACAAGTTACTGAAACATCTCATGGCCTGCTGTTGAGTATGTCGGTGTGGAGCAGAGTATCATGGCTCTTGCTTGGAGAGAGACATGCTGGAGGAGATTCTGCAGAATACTGCTAACCAGGATCCAACTAGCTCTTTAGAAGCATGGTCCCTCCCCTTAAATGTGTGCAGTAAAACTCTCTGTTTGCAGGTGGACAAAGGGCAGAAATTGAGTGATCACGTATACCTGTGTAGGGGGATTTTGCATCCTCTGGATGAGAGGCAGCATTGTTTTCTGTGAAAAATAACCAAAGATAGATAAAATAATTGTCTCCTGTTGTTGCTTTCTTATTTTGGTTTCTGAGAGGATTTTTGAATTATCAAACGCATTTGGGGTTCGTTCTGATGTCGTGTTGGGGTGAGGACACTTGCTGCCACGACGGGGAGGATTCTGAAACCTGTTTTGAGGATGAAGATAGCAATGCTGTCATCTACCTATATATAGAACTGTCTCCTGCAAAGAATGTAAACCCTGTCTGGTGCTCCTGGCAGAATCCTCCTCAGCACCCAGTACTGTTGGAATTCCCCACAGAAGTGTCTAAGGCTTGTGGTGACCTCATGTTCCAGGACTGTACTGGGCTTGGCCCCATCTGATCTGTCATTGATGAAAGCTTTGCTTGTGGGGTCAACAGGCAGAGAAGCTGAAGGAATGAAATTTTCATCCAAAAGAAACCAGGCCTGTTTCAGTCAGGTTTTGTAAGTGGAAGGACATCGCTTTCTCCTTCAGGCAGCCTGATGAGGCAATTTCTCTGCCTTCCACACCTGATGTTAGTGGTGAAGAGGTGACAGGTGAATGAAGCATCTTCTCCCACTGTGCCATTCTCTAGGAAGGAAAAAGAAAAGGGAGTTACTCGTTCCTGCATTTAGGGCCTCAGGGTTCAATACTCCACCCACCAGAGAAGAGGCAGATTTATGCAAGGACCTTCCTCAGTTTCCCATTTTGGAATCACAGAAGTATCAGGTGCAGGCAAAGAATTGTGTTGCTGTGCTCATGCTGATAGCGAGGTGTTCTTAATTCCTGCCAGCACAAATCTATAACTCCTGGTCGTGAGGTGTTGGAGTTGCACCTAAACCAAGCCTGGTAGCCCTGGAGAGCCTTCAGGGGAGAGCCTTTTCTGATAAGTGGTGGCTTGAGGTACAGGGTATTAGTTCTTGGGGTTGAGAGTCTTCTGATCCTCACGTGAGGGAAGAGAGGGTATGTGTGGCTTCTTGCAGTGCACAGAGCTTGGAGGTGTTACAAGGCCTATTGTGCATTCTGGAGTCAGTGGAAGAGGAATCGTATCGAGGTATTTTGATCAGGTTTTAGTAACTGCAACACTGGCACAGCTCTCCACGGAGGATGTCAGTTGGAGGCTCTTGTGAACTCAGCCTTTGCTTAGCCCCTTTTTGGGCCTAGCGTGGCCTTCCAGGAGCATCAAAAATGAATGGTGCGTGGCTACTTGAACGTGTTTTATATCTGAAGTGATGTGTTGCTCTCCAAGTGCTCCTGTGTTGGATGATTGTTAGGTAGCACTGGAATGAAGTGTTCGTGAAGTTTACAAACGTATTTCTGGACTGAATTTTCAATGGAATTTCAGGGACTCGTGCATGGAGTCATGAGGATCATGCAAGTATCTGAGAGTATTCCTTAGAAGCAGAGAACAAGTGGAGTAAAAAATGGTGAGGTTTCTCAGGAATCAGTCTGAAGCTCATTTTAATAATCAAGTCAAGAATGACAAGATGTAGAAATGTGCTCATGAAATTTGCTGATGGATTAGGAGTTACTACCTTGAGAGAAAAGTAGAGGAATATATATGGGAAGAACTGGATGACAATAAGGGTAGGAATAATACAACTAGGATGAAATTTAGTGGCACAAAGTGCAGAGGCAGGCTTGTAAGAACTAATAATTTACAGAAGAAATTCTATCTGCTGGGTCTTCATCAGCTGAAAATTATAAGGGAAAATATTTTGCATGCTTGTTGATCACAGGAGGTTTGTGAAGCTCATGCATGACTGAAAACACCAAATGTGGTCTAGGTTTTATCACTTGAGGGACTTCTGAGGCTTTATGTGGAATATTGTATACAGTTGCTATCACCCCTGTTCGTGGAAGGTAAATTGTGGCTGGAACAGATGGAGATGAGCTGTGACAACCCACATGTCACCAGTGTGGGCACTCTGTTAGAAGACACTGAAACATGAATGAAGTTAAGATTATGAAAGGATGTAATTGCTGTTAATAAATACATTCAAAGTAGGAGGCCTATCAGGGATGAAATTGTTTGAGATATAGGACAACGTTGGAGAAAGGGGAAAAAAACCCAAACCCCAAACAAATATGAACTGTTCATGAAAGAAGTTAGGCTGGGTAGTAAAAGAAGGTTCCTAATTAGAAGTAGGTTTTGGAATAGTATTCAAGGAAAGCAGTGGGTTGAAAAGTCTAGTTGATCCTGTGATGAAGCTGTAATTTTATAGAAGATATTAGGACATTGTGATAGAAGGGTAATCTGTACTAAACTAAAGCTCATCTGTTTCCACATCCTTATGAAAAGGAAAGGAGAAATTGTGCTTGGCAGTTCAAGGGGCAGCTGGTAGTGACTATGGGGAAACCTGAGGAAGCAGGGAGACTGGGAGAGCAGGATGCCAGCCAGTGCTAGGCCAGGATGACAACAAGCAGACCTAGGCACTGGTCTGGGCAGTTTCTCCTGCCGTTGTGAGGCAATGAGAGGCAATGTGTCACTTCCAGCCCTGCTTCAGTCCTCTCCTCGGTTCATGCTCACAGCTTCCCAATATGTTCAGCCAGCTGCACAGCAGATTTTGCTGATGTTCTTTCACTTTTCAGTGGTGCCTTGCTCAATGAAATTTGGCCGGTGTCCTTGGGCCAGCGAGGGAAGAGAGCTCACTTTCACAGATGTAATTCTTTCCAGTGGGAATTGCAGGCCCTTTGTTATAACTCTGGCACCAGTACCAAGCCCTTTATTTTATTGTCTGTTGTTGTGGTGTTCAAAATGCTTGTGAAGACAGAAGCCAAAGAGAGCCTTGAATTTGGTGTAAAAATACACAGTTTTGCAGATGTTTGTGTTCCTGGCTTTTGGAGGAGAGTAGCTAAAGCTGTGAAAAGGGAAGGAGAGCATTCCATTTTTAGATACAGTCTTAGAACGTGGAGAGTGTCTGCTGTCTCTTGTGTCTCCTACAATACCTACCCCCTCTCGGTGAACTGACAGTCTCCTCGAACATGATGGTGGGGTAAGGGGTCCTCCTTCTCTTGAGCGTCAACGTTTGTGCACCTGGAGGCCCTTGCTGACTGTACTCTGGTGCAGAAGCTGTGCCTGACTGCTGTACCTCTTCCCACTACGACTCTGAAGATAGCTGACTGATTATTTTGGTCCACAGCAAAGTGCAAGCTCGCAGGGCTTTCTCAGCCTACCTACAGCACGTCCAATTGCGACTGATGAAAGAGGCTGGTGACCAGATCCAGAATCCTGCCTGGGCTGCCAAAGATGATGAGCAAATGGTAAGCAGCTTTGCGTTGGCCAGACTGGGAAGCCAAGCTGAAATCTGCCTTGAGTGTTTTGAGGTCTGTTCCCATCCTTGGAAGAACTGCAGTCCGATGGAGATTGTAGCTGTTTATCTCTGTCCAGCTGCCAGTGCTGTGTTTTTAACATACAGATAAGGTAGGACTGCTGACTGATGTTTAAGCAGTGATAGAGTGGACAGCTCTTAATGATTGGTGTGGCTGACAGCCAAGCTGCTCTGCTCTTGCCTTGGTTCTCCTTCAGGGGTCTCTGAGCTTACCTGCTTTTGAATCCTCCTCTCCAAGATTCTTTAAGCTGCCTTGGCAGTATCTGGGTTCTGCTGTACTAAACAAAGCATCTCTGATAGACCTGTACTTGGATAGAACAGGTACCCAGACAAGGTTTTTCTTACATTTACTGGTTTACTCTTTGCAGACATCTGTGCTTAGGAATCTTATGTGCATTCTAGAAGGGGGAAAAACAAGTGAAAGCCACTGAGGAGAGAGAGTTACTTTCCAACATGGGCATTGTTTGGTTTTGTTGTTTGTGGGTTTTTTTGTGTGTGGTGGTGGTGGTGTTTTGGTTTTTTTAAACCTTGTGATGAAATTTTCTAGGTGGTATTTTAAGGCCCTATATTTGATGGATATGCATTTTAAAGAGTACAGCAAGCCCAGATCCCTTCACAAACCTTCTTAAAAGGGCTTTGTACAGTAGGATCTTGAGCTTTCTGGAAATCTAAATGTGTTCTTGGTGAATATATATTGCAGAGAAACAGCCAGTAACATTCAGAGATAAAATTGTGTGTCAAGAATAATCAGTCGACTCAGTGGAAAATGTTGCTTCTGCTCTTTCCGAGTGGAAATTAAAACTGGCTTTTTGAGAGTCACTTTGTCCTTTGTACTGTGAAAAAATAATGTTTAAAATAACAGATTAAACCAGCCTGAAGTAATGGCAGTGAGAGGCAAGCTGTGAAATCCAATAGTTTGGCTGTGAGGCTGCCCATTTATGCATTAGCAGAGCTCCTAACCAAAAGCAAATCCAGAGGAGAGACAAAGGCTTTACAGTCCCCGCAGGATGCATCTCGCCTTAGGATCTGCCTTGCCATGTGTTTCCCCCAGCAGAGGTCAGACAGACATGGTGGGGGATTGGAATTTCATGGTTGTAGAGACTCATCTGTTGCTGTGGAGAGGCTGTGGCTATACTATCCATATGAAAAGGGATGAAATGGGGCCACATCACTGTAGAGGAGATATCTGATGGAGATCCCTTTCTCTGGTAGTGCTGAGAGGCTTTTCTGGCAGTATGCTTCATCACAGACCACCTTTGACACGCTACAGGTTGTTTTCTGGAAATGTTCTCTGAAATTATTGGGCTTTACGGGTTACTCTGTGTTGTTGCTGCTCTTTGCTCCTTGATTTTTTTTGTTTGTTTTTCTTCCTCTGCCGTGCTTTTCAGGCAAGCACTCAAGTGTTCCCAGTTCTGCCCCACATCAGGCAGGGCACACCATCGTTCTTCTCCCACCCCATACTGGATTCGTAGGGCTCTATTGAAAGTGCACACTGCAGAATGCTTTCTGCCTGGTAGTTGCCAGCTCGTGTTGTCAGGACTGCGTGTCGAGTTCTTTCCAGTCGTTACCTCTTGTGGTACCTCTGTTCTCTTCTCCCCACGTTTGGCAGCTGGTCCATTGTTAACTCTCCCTCTCTCTTGCAGGAGCTTGTGGTACGCTTTCTGAAGCGAGCTGCCAGCAACCTGCATCAGTCCTTGAGGATGCTGCTCCCTAGCCGTTGCTTAGGACGGGACGATCGTCGCCGTGTCCTGGCTCACCAGCTGGGCGAGTTCATCGTCCGTTATAACAAGGTGACTAATTCTTGATTCTTCTTTTGGTAGCTCTTTTGGTTTCTGTTTGCTTCCAGCAGTGCCTCCTGCTGGCTGCCGTCCTAGTAAAGATGGGATGCTGTTGTAAAGGCTCTGTTCTGCAGTTTACATGGTCAGTTTGCACTTGTGTAGCCAGTAATGGTTTGTCTGTTCAGCTTTGCTGAACAGCATTGCTACATTAGATATGCAGCCTGGTAATCATGTGCAGAAAAGTAAAGAGTGTTGAAATGAAGTGGAGTTGAACTGTCAGTTTGTTTTTTCTTTGGCTTGCCTTCGGGTCTAATGCTTTGTAATACCTCTTCCCATTTCTCCCTGTTTTTGTGATACTTCTTTAGAGACTTATCTGTTTTTATGCAGAACAGTATGAATTGTGTATTTTACTGTTTGCTATACTGAGGGACTGCCACCTGTCTGTAGTATGGGACTCTGGATGCTCAGTGGTAAGAAGTAGGTCCTAACTTAAATATTTTTCACCTCTTTAGATGTTGTTGTTCTTAGCATAGTGGTTTCATGCTAATCCTTGTTCTGCAAGGACAGCTTCCCCTTTCCTTTGCCCCCAGCATTTCAGTGCTAGAATGAGGGTGGTTTAATTTTGCTTTCAGAGGCTGCTGTGCACACAGGCCTCTAAGCTGCTATTCGTTAGCAGAGGATGTTCACTTGTATTACCTTGTCAAAACTGACATTTGGTAACTTGATCTGTCAAAGCAAGGCTGGCACTGAACCACATTTGTTCCAGGGAGTGCCTCTTATGCCTAATGCTCACTGAATTACTGTGTTAGGAGTAACCACGAAATACTTGGGTGGCTCTGTGGTGAGTGAAGAATGCAGCTGCTTTGGATATAATTTCCACTCAAATTGTATTGAAGCATCAGGATTTTTTTGCTAACTCTTGAGTAAATTCACAAAATAAAGCTGTGTAACTGGTAATAAATCATTTCATAAACATTTTCTCATTTAAAACAAGTGAGAACAGGTCACTTGAGGTTTTAGGACATACATGTTTAAGCTGGTGAGAGACTCTTAGGCAACGAGAGCTCTCTAGGTCTGATTCCAGCATACAGGCTTCTTTCTTTCACTGATGTGTAATTTCAGATTTATCAGGGGACTGGCCATCATGTATCTCCTTTAATGGCACAGAAGAAAAACTGCTACCTCCAGCAAACTAAGTAAAACAGATCACACACTGTTCAGAGTTTTACTGCAGTAGTGAAGGGTAGACACAAGTCAGAGTGTGGCTTTTTCTTCCCCCTCCCAAAGTGTCTTTCAAAATAACATATCTAGCCCTTTTGTCCTGGGAATGCTGAAGAGAACCAGTGGGAAGTAGTGAAGTGGAGGTCAAGTTTGGTCAGATAAAGTTTATGTGGTTATGTGCTGGTATGGTTATTTCAGACAGGCCTGTAGGTTTGGTTTTGTTGGTTTGTTTTGTTAAACATAAATGTTTGTGTCAATATTACCTCTAGAGTCAACAAGTTCCACTGGTGTAAGATCGAGAGATCACTGCTGTCTGAGAGCTTGCTCCCATTTTCACACACAAAGGCTGACCATCTTTTATTCCAGTATATCTCTGTACAAATGCATGTTTGCCACAGGCTGTACTGGTTTAGTTTCTTTGCTTTTGCTAAGGCAGGATATGTTTGGTGTGTAGATAAGCACTCGGCAATTTGCTGCGTGACAGGAGAAATTAAATCAAGAGGAGAACTCCTAGTTTGCAGGAGGAAATGTGGAAGCCATGATCTCACCTCCTTGGTTTAATTTAAATCTGTATTTTTGTCCTGCTTCCTTCCCAAGTACCTCTCTTTGGGGCAGATGCCCAAATATTTTGCCAAACTCCATATTTGACACAGAAACAGCAAAAATACAAGGGGGACCTACTATCTATGAAGAACTAATTTTTTTTGGGGGGGTGTTTATTATTATTTCTTATCTTTTTCCCCTCTCAATACTTCCTTACATCCCAACAAAGAGTATATTTGAAGGGGCAGCATGTATTTGTGAAGACTTCACCTCTGCTCAGGGAATCAATTCTAAGAAGCTGTGTCAGGTGGAGGAATGAGATCGGGGTACTCTTAGCGTGCCGTGTCGGGGGGTCTCTCTCCATGCTGTTGCACCTAGTGAAGCAGTTACATTTTGGCTCCTTGATGTTGGCTTTATTTTTTTTCTTGGATGCAGTGGAATTGGTTTTTTTCTCTTCTGAGCTGTAGCTATGCCACGGAACATAAAGTGAATACACAGAGACACTGACACTGCTTATTGACAGGAAACGGAGCAGATGGTTCAGAAGCAATCCAAAAAGAAACAGGAAGAGGAGGAGGAGGGAGTGAATCCTGAAGGTTTTCAGAACTTCATTACCAGAGCAAGGTAGGAATGGATTTTATTCCCTTCGATAAAGGATCTCCCAGCATGAAGGTGATGGGATTGTTCTAAAGATGATCTGATGGATCCAAAGGCCTCTAGATACCCTTAGTGACTGGAGGCCCTGCTCTTGCTGAGGGACAGTCTCTTTCTTCCTCTCCTTTCCAGCGACCAAACGCTTGTAACGTCAGCGTTCGGTGCAGAGAGAAAGACACAAAATAGATTCTTTCACCATTAAGTAGACTCCGAAAGGACAACAGCAGTTGCCCTGGTCCGTGTAAGTTTCCAGCTTCTGCTGGGGAGCTGCCTCCTTTCCCGCGATGCTGGAACAGAGCAGCAGCACTTTGGAAGGAGAATGAAACTAGAGCTGCTGCTCAGATGGCCTTGTGCTGCTGTGGTTGAACAGTTGCAGCTCTGGTGCTCAAGTTTCCTCTCTCAAACAAATCTCAAGCTTGCTGCCTCTTCTTAGGAACTCTCTAGGTCTGGACTTTAAGACAAAGGAAGGGAATTAGACTCCCTTGTCTTCATCCTAGCTTCTTACGTGGCTTGCTAAGGAGGTTCAGTGCAAGCAGTTCTTTTCACAATGGAAAAAACCACAGCATTTTCCAACCATGCATGCTCTGAATTTCATCTGCTGTAAGCTTGCAAGACTGTGGTAGGAAATATATTTCTAAACCAGGTCAATACTCTTTATGGCCTGTAGCATTGTATGAAAAACAATGGCATTATAGCTATACGACCCCATCACTCTCTGGACAGGTAAAGTTCACCTGCCTTTTTTAAAGCCTTTCTATCTTCTCTGGAAAGGTTGACAATCACTGCTTTTTCTTTTTTTCCATGATCAGTTACTGTTCTTTATTTTCTCTGTTTGGATAGCACTCAGTGACTGATTAGAAGTGGATGATAGCTGAGACGACTTAGCTGAGTTCAGGAGGCTTCACAGTCTCTTTTTCTTATGAAAACAATGAATGTTACCTTCTGCTGATATAATCACTGGAGTCATTACCACAACAGATTTACAGGAAAAATAAAAAAAACTCCAAGAAAAATCCTACTGCTGGAGTTCTGTCAAAGAATGATACTCAGGATGACAGACTACCACATATCATAGCATCCTTGTGTCACTAGGAATGCAGATTACATGAGCCCATGGCATGCCCTTGGTTTTCTGACATGCTTGCCCCCTAGGGCAGGTCATTGTGTTCTTGTCAGAGATGCTGTGGTGGTTGTTTGGGGCAGAAGTGCATACTCTTCTGTTTCCATGTTACTGGCTCCCATGCCATCACTGCCTGCTGGAGCTCTAGGCTGGAGCTGGAGGTTTTTGCCAGATCACTGCCTGAGGGATACAGAACAGCAAAAGACAGTTTGGTAACCATCAGACAATTTCTAGCAATGATCTTTCTGCTCCTTTTGAAGTATTAGGTATGTTTGAAAACTCTGGTATCCAGTAGTACTTTGTGCTGTGCTTGAAGCTAATATTGGTGAGCTAGTCATTGGGGTGGATTTCCACTCACTATTTGTTCTGCACTACAGTGAATGCAACACTGGAGAAATGTTCATCACTGGGTGATGAATATTGCTACTTAACTGGGATTGTCTCACTGACTCTCTAGCTCTGCTGTCACATGGATGGCACCGTGTTTAATTATGCACATGCAACAAATACTGCTTCTCAGAGCAGTTTAAAGTATGTACTTATGCTGATAAATTGACTTAAAAGCTTACAGCACCTTTCCACCAAGGATTTTTCATTAATACCTTTCCTCTTCACCTCTATTCTTACTGGTCTGAGAGTAAAGATGAGCTTTGCAGAATGCCCTGAAGGTCCAAACTCCAGTGGGATCAACTTTAGACATTGCTTTTGCCAGCTACCTAGGATTAGTATGTGTGATACGCAGGGGAATGTTGAAGCATTTTAACGGTGCATGTTGGTATTTTCATTAGTGTTTAGTTTGGTGGTGGTTGTTGGTTGGTTGTGGGTTTTTTGTGTGTGTGGTTGTGGTGTGCTTTTCATGTGTGTGTGGTTGGGTTTGGTTTTGTTTTCTTTCTGTGGTGTTTCTGGCACTATACTTCTTGCTTTTTATGTTTGCTCCACCGTGCAGCTGCGCAATAGTGCTGAGGCAACACGATAAAGCAAAAGGGAGGCATGTTGGATATTGTAACTGTTAGAATTAGTTTGCACAAGCTGTAATCTGAATGGCCAAGTAACTGGTACTCCTTGGGACCAGTGGATGCAAAGGATACTGGGGCAGTTACATTCTCTGCTTGTAAAGAAAATGAGAAATGTGTGCAAGCTTTGTGAGATTCATAGAAATATCGACGGTTCTGTTTGCCTGGCTTGCAGTTTTGTCTAATTATTGTGCTCTTGCCTCCTTTTTCCTCTCCTGCCCCCACTGGTGAATTGAAACTACCAATAACGGGCTGAGTTCTCTCAGGAACAAGACTGCTGCTTGTTCTAGAGAGCACCTGGGGAAGATTCACGAATTTAGCTGTAAACTGAACCTCTCCTATTGAGCTGATCTCCCCAAACAATGTGATTGGAGTTTTCACTTGCTCTTTATTCCTGTCCCAGGAAAGTGATTGAATCACCATCCCTGGCTGAGTTTAAAAGTTGTGTAGATATGGCACTTAGGGACATGGTTTAGCAGCGGACATGTAGGGTAGGGTTACTGGTTGGACTTGATGATTTTGAAGGTCTTTTCCAACCTGGATGGTTCTATGATTTATTCTGGGAAGGCTCCCGAATGCCTTGAATTTTTTACTGCACAATAAAATGACATTTCAGTGGGCATCTCCAGGTTTAACCATGGCATGTTCCTTTCCTTCTTACCCTGCAGAACTGAGCAGATGATGATCTTGTTTGGCCTCACCTTTTTCCCCATTCCCCTCTCCAGTTTCCTTAACATTTCTTCTCTTTTTTTTTTTTACAGGAGCACAGAAAATCTTAAAATCCTCACCTCCATTCTTCTCTCTTTACTGTAGTGAAAGTGACCTGGAGGAAGTGCTGACATTTTACACACACAAAAACAAATCGGCGAGTGTCTTCCTAGGAGCAAACTCCACAAGCACAAAACTCAGCAACACCAGTAACCAGCTGGAGAAACAGGCTCAAGGGGGTAAGTTTTGCAAGCAGCTCAGAGATGTTGTTGCCCAGACAAATCCAGTTTAACTTCAGTCTGTGGAATAAGAACAACTTGTATAGAATGTTATTCAAGTTTAGAATCATAGAAATGTCTGGGCTGGAAGGGACCTCCAGGGGTCATCTGGTCCAACCCCCCTGCTGAGAGCAGGGACAGCCTCAACTAGAGCAGGGTGCTCAGAGCTCTGTCAGCCC
>JANHFX010023620.1:0-31941 GCA_027560015.1 Chloroceryle amazona | reverse complement strand
AAACAGACCCAGCTCCTTCAAACGGTCCTCATATGATTTATTCTCCAGTCCCTTGACCAGCTTCGTTGCCTCCTCTGTGCCCGCTCCAGGGGAAATGTCACTGATTTTATTGCTGATCCTCTGGCACAAACACTCAGCTAATACACTTATTACACACTTCCAGCCTGCCTCCCATGCTTCACCACCTGCCAGAAGCTCCAGTTATCCTACCAGAAATTTTATAGTGTGAATAGCCATAGCCAATGAAAAAAGTCCCTACAGCACATTGGAACATGAAAATGTAGGAGTGGAATGCAATAGGATTATCAAAATAAATAAAATTGTCAAGCCTGTAGTATATGTATAGTGGAGGCAGCTACTGCATAGCTCAAACTGAGGGGTTTGTACAGTAGATAAAGCAAGATTACACATCAGTTTACAAGTAAATGTTAAAATGAAGTTCTCCAATATATTGACCAAGCTGGTTTGCCGAGTGGACTTAAAGGTGTTTGTGTGATGAATTCTGCCTCCTTTTCCCAGCTTTCTCTCCATCTTCTCTGGGCACTGCTGTTGTTAACCTGTGTCTGTGATAACTGCAGGGAGCACTTTTCTATCCTTCCCTGTTTGTGGGAATATTTCTGAAGAGCGTGTGGGAGGGTTGTTGATAATGTTAGTGATGAAAGGTGACAGCCAAAGCTGCAGGATAGCACCTACAGAGGTCAGAGGAGTCACGTGTAATCCAGTGAGAGCTTCAGCTCATGGTTCCTTCTGCAGGCCTGTGCTAGCTGCACTGTACTAACCTTACCCTCTCTCAAACAGAAACAAAGCATTTAGCACAAGTTAGCTCAGAGTGTGAGGGTTTTGTGTGAGTTTGGCTAGGGAGAGCTAGCAAAGCCACTGTGAGTGAGTCACTCAAAGCTGCCTTGTTGCTAGAAGAGGTGTATAGCTCCAAGAATGGAGCTAAATATTGCAGCAGTTGAAATAACTAGAGCAAAATGTTTGTTCTTGGAAGCTGGGGAATACTTGCTTCGTCTTTGCTTGCAGGCACGGGTATGTGTCAGCGCCTGCTGTGCCCAGCCTGCGTGTCTCAAACTACTGTGGGCCTTCCTGCAGGAACATCTGGTTTTCTTCTTCACACTCTCCATTGATTGTTGACACTAGGGCCCTGATTTCCCTCATCAGCAGCTTATTTGGGGTTACTGTTTTACATGTATTTAGCATCCAGCACACCAACTAGAGGGGTTGGAGTCATGAGTCATAAAGCAGAATAAACTGCAAACATTTGAAAATAGAAGGTTGTGAAAGCTGCAGAGACAAAAGAGGAGCTGGGCAGAACATCTGTATAAACACACACCCCAATGTTCAGAAATGTGAGAGCCTTCAAAAGGCCTCCTGCAACAGCCTGTCTGAGGATTGCTCTTCAGAGGAGAAGCGTAAAGGTGTCCCGGTGATGTAACTGGAAGTAGGGATGATGCTCCAATGAAGAGGGAGTCAGGTGCTATGGAAGCTTTAAAGCAGATTGCCCCGAAAGCCGTTCGCTAGCGGTTAGTACTGCGACTGCACAACACCAGTCACCCGTACTGCTGCGCAGTCTGCCCAGGCTTTTGAGGGCAGATCCCTCAAGATGAAACAAAAGGGAGAATACAAGTCAGCAGTGCTGCAAAGCAGCCCGGGATTCTGCAAGAAGCCACTACAGTGGAAGTCATGGCAGCCTCTCGTCCCTATGGCCTGCTCCTCATCTTGGGGAGAGGCAGACGCGTGCGAGCCGTGTGCCCCTGGAGTCAAGAGAGAGGGCAGAGATTCTCACCACTAGCTGCAGCTAGGAAGCTAAATCTGCAAGCTGTCACTTGGGGGTTACTTGTTGTATCTGAACAGTTTTCTATCCAAGTTTTAAAAGTTCAGCAAGATTCATTCTATCAAAGAAATATGAAGAATTACCTCTAGGGAACATTCAAAATGCTTCTCACCTGATTGTTTTTTTTCACTGTAGTTGAACATCCAGCAGCTTGTGCCTTGTAAACCATTGTGAGCCATTATCACATCATCTCTTTTTTTGTTCTGTGTTCCTCTGAGGCTCCCTAAGCATTTGTCTGATTGTTTCATGCTTCATGGGATTCAGCGATTCGATGAGTATCAGTGAAATAGGCTGCACTAAGAATCAGTTCTCATCTCCAGATCTTCAGAATGCAGCTTCTTCAGTAACAGCTGAGCTCAGTAGTGGGGGGGGTTGTTAGTCCAGTTTGTTTTTGAGGCTGTGCTTGATGGGGCAACTTCCAGTGACAAAGGAAGGAATCTACAGGATGTTGGGTTTTGGTTTTTGGTTTTTTTTTCCTGTATATAATAATAGTGTGAGGTGTATGGAGACATCTTGCCATATTTTGCTGCTTTATTTCCTGTTCCTCTCCAGTGTCATTAGGAGAATAGTGCTGAAATTCTTTTTCTCAAGAAATTGAAGTTCTAGGTAAAAAAGGTGTCATTTTTCCACCAGAATTTAGCTTTTGAATGGCTGCCAAGAAACATCAAGCAAGTTCTGTAGCTACAAGACTGACCTCATAGATATTTATTATATTTCTTCATTCATCCTTTTTGAAAATACTGATACAAAGGAGGTTTTAGGGAGAGTAGAGGATGAAGGATGCTTCATGGAAATCAGTGTAGTGCCAGGTAACCTCTCTGTTCCTGAGCTAGACTTCTGTCTGCAGGAGCCTGGAGACAGGAACGGTCTGAAAGCATAGTTAACCTCAGTGCAGTTGTGGGGTGGATGTACAAGGTGATGACCCCAGCTGGTTTGGTTTGGTTGGATTTGTAAGGGTATCAGAAACTGGGAGTGAAATCTGTCTGTGTGCTTCTCTGTTTTGTTTGCTGCCAGCTTCTTGAGAGTTTGTGAACTTTTTATGTTAAAAGCTTCAGAAAACAGAACGCCTCTGGGGTTCTGTTTTGCTATGGCAAAAATATAATCTGAATTTGATGGCAGTGAGGACTGCAGATTTGTGCAGTGTCAGATCTCTACCCAGTCTGGTTTAAAGCGTGAGTCCAAAGCTAATCTGTGTTTATTCTCGTTCTCTTGAGAATACTTCATACAGGTGAATGTCAAAACTCAGTCTGAAACTAGGGAGGAAACTTCTTGGTGATACAGACTTGATTTTATTCCCTGTGATTCCCAGGTCTGTATTTGATCTTAGTTGCAGGATGATGCCCAGTTGTCTGTTTACTTGGGACGTTAACCTGGACCCTGTATCTGTATGAGTGCCGGGTCCTAAAGACACACAGCTCTTTGAAATAGTGAATCATCATCTGTAGGGGCTTAAAACTGGATCCTGAACTGCCAGGAGACGAGTTGAAGAATATGGGGATTAATAGAACAGTTTGAATCTAACCCATGTAGAAAGCAGGCTGCTGTTCTTGGTTTCCTTGTGATTCTCTTCTTTGGGCTAAGGTGGCGAGCAGTGCCTGAGCACCTTTCCAATACGATGACTGTGCAAGCAGCGTAGTCTGGTACAGAGCAAGGAAGGGAGCCTGCTTGCAAACTAGTGACAGTGAAGAGCTCTCTTGCACTTATTCTTCTCTGCATCTAGCACATTTCAGGGTTGTTTTTTTTCATTTTACAGAAAATCTACAGGTAGCTGGTGTGTTTATCCAAGATTATTGTATGGTCCTTCATAAGAAGGTCGTGTACATCTTATTGGAGACCTGAAATTAGAGTTATCACTGGAGGTGCTAAGCTGTGGCTGGCTCTTGTCTACCACTGCTTGAATTAACGTTACTCCTGAAATGCAGCCTCTTATATAAGCTTAAGGAAGGGAAAGAAGAGATTCTTTTAGCGGGTACGCAAAAGTACAAGCTTCAAAATTGTTATGCTCCAGCAAAAAAAAGACACATACAATCACTTCGTATTGTTTGCCACATCTAATCAAATAAAACGCCTGGGATTTGGAGATTCTTTTATCAGCTAGTGTCTCTCAGCTCTCTTGGAGTGCAAAGGGTGGGGATGGGATATTTAGTGTTGCCGCTGTGCATGGAGTGTGTCAGACTCCAGCTACTTGCTACAGTAGGGTGAAATTCTCAGCTGGCCGGCCTTGTCCAGGCTTCCTCAGCTTCTGCCAGGCTTCCCTGCAGCCCCAGGAGGCAGTAGATTGCTGAACACCAATGCATGTATTTTTATGTTATTACCACATTCCCAAGAGGAACCTTGGCTATGATTTCAGCTGGTCTCACCGCACTGTCCAAATCCTTCATCAGGAGCAGCTGGAAAAGAAATCCCTCAGGTTTCTGCACAGCACATTGCTGGTACGCCCCCTCCCTCCCACTAATCCTGTTAATTCCAGTCTTCATTTGCCACCCTCCTGGTTCTCTCTTATTTCTGTGACTGACTGCACAAATGGCCTTGTCTTGGAAAGGTGACCTTCAGACAGGCACCTTGAATAACCTCTACCTTGGACTACTTTGGCTGCTGAGGCAGAAGATAGAACACAGAAGAGCAACTTTTGATGTCACTTTATTACTTATCCTAGTGCAGGAATAGAGTAAGGGTGAGCTCTTCCACACAAATCCTTCCAGAAGCACCACCTGTCTGGCCAAGAAGCTCTGGGTGGGTCACTGGAAGGGTGCAGCAGTGTGATATCCAGCACCCTGCAGCCCCTCACCCTGCACACAGTCCTTGTCAACTGCAGCAGTAACATTCTGCCAGCATCTGTCTCTGTGCAGACAAAGGGTTACTTAGAAACATTCTACTGTATTTTGGAAAGCAGTGGAGCTTGAGGTGAATACTGTGCCTCTCTTTTGGGGAGAGCAAAGAAGCAGTTACAATGGAGGGTATTTGGTTTCACATTCCTAGAATTATCTTCTTAAAGCCATTGTTCTTTCACCCATCACAAAAACGTCCTGGATCTTTTCTCTTTCCCCTGCTGAATTCCACAGTTTTGTAAAGAGGACAGTCAGGGAGGGGGAAAAGATAACTTTGTCTGCCTGATACAGCAGTTGTGTCTGTCCCAGCTCAGATAATGACAGACAAGCCTGCACTACCACATGGACCAGAAGGGAAAGAAGAAGGGTAAAGAAAGACCTTCTTACCCCCCTTCTAGGTGCTCTTGAAGAAGCAGGGAACCATTACCTTCTGACTGGCTGTCCTGGTTTGAGTGAGAACAGGGTCACCTTGTGGTGCTTCAGCAGGTAGGCAATGCAGAGGGTGGCCAACCTGCTGGTGCTGGCAGCACAACGGGCTGCCGTGCCCACCCTGAGCAGTGAGCAGATACTGATGTGTCTAGCAAATAGCTGGTAAATTGTACCCATTTCAAAGGTATGTTTGAATATATCCCGTTATCAGAAAACTGTGTGCAAGTCTCATCAAATCCCAGCAGAGTGTAGAGCTCTGCCAAAAGCAGCATTCAACTCAAACTGCGTTTAAAAAAATAACGTCCAACTCAGCCGTTGCCTCTAGCTAGAGCTGCAGGTCAGTGCTCACTTCTGATGGTCAGAAATACAGGTATTCCTTAATTCAACCTTTTGCCTTTCTTTGATGAGAGGAAGGAGCTTTTTCCCTATTGCTAGAGATCTCATGCCACTGAAGGGATGTTCCAAGTCTCAAGACCACTGGGAAAGCAGGAGGAAAAGGACAGTCTCTAGAAATTGGCTTCCTTATTGAAGAACTAGAACCCAGCTTGAATTTTAGGAGCCTTCACTTCTGACAGACTCCAAGAAAACTCTGAAGCAGGCTAAGTAATGACTTCAGGCAGCTGGCATTTTTGCCTGCCTGGAGGCTGTGTTGCTTGTTCGCAGTAGCTGGCGATGGCGAGCTGCCTGCCTTTCCTTGCTGGCTTGAAATGCCATTCAAGATCAGGTGTGCAGAGACTGGGGAGGGGTTATAGAATATCTTGGCTACTTCTGTCTCACATCTGGCTCTTTGGCATTAAGCTACTTACAGAGGGGATGACTCTGCCCATCCAAATTGGATTTTGTTTTAATCTGGCTTTATTTTATTGAGACTAAAAATAGAAGCCTAAATGTGTGTGAAAAGGGCAAAAGGAGTGTCTGAAGTTATGAAATGAAATGTGGGGAAGAGCCAGAGAAGAGAGAGCCACAGCAAATCAGGGGAATAGGGAGCTGAGTGAGAGAAATCAGAAAGGCAGCTATGGAGTACAGAAGGGCATTAGTAGTCAGGGTGAGGAGACCACCCAGTATCTTCTCTGTAACTGAGGGAGCGAGAGAGCTTGTGCTGGCTTGCACTGCCCTGTCTCCACTTGTTAATGAGGCTGCTAACTGCTCTCTTCGTGCAGGGAGACTTCACTGGAATACAGCTGTGTGAACTGCTTGTGTCACACACCACCCCCCACCCCCCAGAAGTAAATTTTCATGACTTGGCACCGCTGCTCTCCCTTGCCTGCCTGGTCCAGCAGGCCAGTCTGATGGAGGAGGGAAGGCTGACCTTCTCTGGTCAGCTGTCCTGGCTTGCTAGTGTCAGTCACCCATGGATATAAATAAACCACATCTATTTATTGCCATTCCTAGTTGCACTGTATATTAGCAAGAGAATGCTGGGCATCACTCCTGAATTAGAAACCCGAATTTCTAGGATTATCAGAGCTTTTGAGGGAAAAAAGGAAGTTCCTGCTTTCAGCACTAGATTCAGGAGGCTTTGACATGCTTCTCAGTTCTGCCCCAGACTTGCTGTGGGTAGGATGAAACAGCCCAAAGTAGCTCTAAGGAATGTTAGCATGAGTCCCTGACTCAGCACTGTCCTCTAGCCTAGCGCTCTGCTCTGCCTCGTTCCTGCAGCGTGGAAGCAGAGTAGATTGGGTGCTGGTGTCTAACCAAGGCTGGGTACACCTGGGCTGGGGAAACCCATATGGCACTGAATTGCAGTGTGCAGGTAGACAGTTTACACACCTCCTGTATTTCCTTGTGCCTCAGAGTCACATCCATAAAATGGAAGTAATCCTTTTCTCCCCTCTCTGTAACTGTTCTGAGTGTTAAAGTTCTTGGGGTGCAATCAGGGATGACACACTAGTATATAAACACATGGCCAGACCTACAGGCAGATGCTTTTCACACCTCCTGGCTGGCAGAGAATAAGGGAGAGTCATTCTGTTGTCTGTGATGATTCACTGTAATGACTCTAATCACTAGGGAGCCCCAATGCTTGATGTTAGCTGCTGTCAGGAATGATGTGGTTTTCTGTCTCCCTGCTCAACCAGAAGAAGGTGGAATGTCCACCAGTGGCTTTGAAATTATAAAGCTTAATAGAATTGGATATAAAGTGAATTGGTCATGAGCTGCATTCATGGTGGGAACCAACATATTTACTTGTAGACAGAGGAATGTCCCTGTCTTGAGTCCTCAAGGTAGCTGTACAAGAGGAACTCAAACAAAGTGGTTTTAATTCAGTTTGTGGGAAAAGACAAACGGTACTGTGCATTTCTGTAGGAGAAGGAAGGCTCAAAAATCTCTTCAGAAGAGGAAGATGAGGTTGAAGTTGACTGCCTCGCTTATGTGCCTTTGTTTCCTTAATTTCAGCATATTGCCCCGGGATGGGTTCCTGGACTGGTATCCTAGTTCTGTACACATGCTTGGTAGTTTGGTTCCTGATTCAAGTTCCAAACCTTAGGTGCAATGACATGGCTGTCGGTCCTGCCTTCTAAACATCTTTCCAGAGCCTCTGTGCTGTGTGATGTTTGGCTCTACGCTAGGCTTTCAAGGAGAGTGTATTCTTACAAATCTAGCAATATTTTTAATAAACTTCTCTCAACAAATGCCACTCACATTTAGGAGCAAGCCAATGTGCTAAATACTCAGGACAAGCTTTACCTACTGGATTAGCTGTGAAATGCAAACTGTCCAAGGTAAACTTGATACACTCCTAAGTGTTTGGGATTTTTAAGTCAAAGAAGTGCAGGTGACATTGACTTGTCCCCATAACGTGCCTAAGTAGGAAAATGTCACCGTAAGTAGAATCAAAATTTATCCCATTAATAATGGGAAGAAATTTTGTTTTCCTTATCCCCAGTTCATTTCTTTTTTAAGATTGACCTTTCCACACCCCCATCTCTCCTGCACCAAGGTCCTCAGCATCCTCTGGGGTCGGGAAGTAGAGCCCCGTGCAAGCAAATGAGTAAAAGACACCAAGAAGATGACAAAGCATAGTGATAGAAGAGGATTTAGAGCTACCAGAGGAGCATCTAAAGACATGAGTCAAAGGTGAAGAGTAAGAAGGGCACTCTGGGGCTTGAGAGGAATACCAAGAGTATTTCTCACACTGCATAGGTTAGGTTATATCATACTGATTTGTGTTATCATTTGTTACTTTATAGAGAGGGTGTGTGATAGGGAAATCCAGGTTTCTGGTGATGGCTGAGATTTCCAGACAAGTGCAGCAGTTTTTCCCACAGAACAGTCCTGGGATTACTCAAAATCTTTGCTTTGTGTCTTTTAGCAGCCTCTGCTCAAAGAGAAGGACTGACACTGAACACCAGGTGAGGAAGCCAGAGTGTTGCTTCAAGTATGGTGCAAAGGAAGAAGCAGTAGTGACTTCACACGACCACACTCCCCTAACACCCAGGGAAGAGTGAAGAGGAGGCCCTGGTGAGAGGACAGCCCACTGAGGAGAGTCCCTGAACATCTGTGGAAACTGGTGATACACCTGCAAGCTGAGGTGAATGATTGCCTCTGAGAGCTTCTGCCCCTGAGCCTTGGGATCCCTTCCACCTCTCCTGATGCGATCTTGGAGAAGACAGGGGTCCTCTGCCTGTCTGTATTCTTTCCAAGGCTGAAGCCTGAACACAGGTCTCATTTGCTTAGCCATTTCCATTTGTCCTAGTCTGGTAACGGGCAGGATTCTCTGCTGTCATCACAAGACAACCAGCATCAGAGGAAAATATTAGAACATACAACTGGAGACATCTGTGTGGGTTGCTGTCTTGAGTTTTGGCACAGACCCATAGAAATGATTGGTTTGAAAAAAGTAATTTCATTTGTTTTGGTTATAATTTTGGTTATTAATTCACACCCCAAAAATATTTGCTGTCATTACATTGGATAGGATTTTAGATGTGTCTTTGTTTCACTACTGGATGCTTATGTTCTGTATGGCTTACTTTCATATTTTGATTTCTGTTTGTTTCAGCTTTATAAACTTTTTTAATTGGCTGATGTTTTCAGACCCAGGCTTGAACCCTAAGGCCCAGGTGGCTCCTATCAGTTGCAAGAGTGTCTTGGTGAAGCACTCCAGTTAAAATTTGCCTAATGCTATGAAAATTAATTTGCTTGCATTAGAAAACAACATCAGCAGCTGGAAAAAATGTATTGGAGAGGAGATCCCCCCATCCATAAAGTGAACAGGAATCAGCTTCAGCTCTGACTCTTGGTGCCAGGTTGAAGGAAAACTCCCTATTCTGCAGCTACTGCCTTGTCAAACAGCAAGTGGTATGATGGCAGTTCTCCAAGGCTCTCTGTGCTTGCATCAGAGCCCTCAGAGACTGGATTCTGAAAGCCTGGTTGATCTGTTTTCATGTTCCGCAGCTTCTGTGTCATTTCTAGCTGTGTAGTCAGTGGTAGGAGATCATTCTGTGTGTTGGCAGGTGGAGAATCATCAACCCAAACGGGTGACATAAGAAACAGTGTCAGAGGGGAAAGTGTTTTCTCTTGAAATGAATGTGTTCATGTCCACTCTTGGATCGAGCGTTCAAGACCAGATAAGTTGAGAGAAGATGAATTATGTTCATACCCCATTAGTTTCACTACTTCTTGCTCAAGGCGTTAATTCTTGGGACAGAACACACATTTTTCTCCTTTTGTTCCACTCAGATGTATGACAGACACTGAATACTTCATCTGTCCAAAATGCAGTCCTCTGCTGTGGCTTATCTTTCATTTCCTGGACAGTCATGACTCTGATCACTTTCTCTGAGTGTTTCAGCTCTGTTCTTCAGAAATGTCCACAGCACTTGTCCGCTGCCTGTATCCTCGGTGACCGAGACCAGTAAAATCTTATGAAGTTACTTTCGGATCACGTCCCTTTGTAACTGTTGAATTCCACCCAGGGATCTCTGAGAGAGATGCTTCTACTGGTGCATCAAGTGGTCGGCTTGTGCTGAGTGAAGATTTAGTTGCAGAAGTTGTTACTTCAAACCTCTGCACATCCTCAGCAGCTGTGAGCTTCAAGACCTTGGGTCTGTCTTCTCACAGCCCACTCTGTTACATTTGGTATTTGCTGTAGCCTCCAGCTCTGTTCCAGAACTGTCAGAAGGGCTGGGTCTCTATAAGATTTAGCTTCAGTAAATAACAGATCCCCTTCTTTTCTTCCTCGCAGGGGATCTAAGTTACCTTTATTCCACTGGGTTTCATACGCAGGGTCAAGTACCTCTAGGGTAGACATCCTTGTGGAACTCTCCTCTCCACTTTGTTCTCTAGTCTCTAGTTCGAATAGTGGCTGTCACAACCACCACGGAAAACTCCAGAGAGGTTTGGTGGACAGGGATTTAAATGCACAGTTGGCTCAGGAAAGATGATTGTCTTCGGAGGATATTGGCAGAAACAACATTCTTACATCTTTCTCTGGCAAGTCACCAGTTAGTGCTGGCTTACTGGGAACATAAGATGGGGGAGATTTTGTCAGCTCTGCCAGTTTCCCACCCACTCATTTTGGGATAATGTTTTGTACTCCCTTAAAGCCAGCATGTGTTCTGAACTTCTTTGCATTGCATGTTAGATGTGTCCAACACCACATCTGTAGGTGTGATGACTTGGTAGCAGTATATCAGACATCTTGTCTGTAAGATTTATCTTTTTAATATTCACAAGTATGCACACTGCAGTCTAAGACCCTCATTTCAAAGGTGTTAATTCTGTCAGCTTCAGGAGGAGTGAAGTTTTGCATCCTTTGGCCCAGGAAAATTTGTTTTCTGCTTCCAACAAATAAAAAACTTCCCAAGTTTCCAGACTGGTCCTTTACCTTAAGCCAAACACCTAGACCTTGAAGCCCTGTTCAACCTTAGGAGGCATTAGGGCAGCCACAGCATCAAGAGAAATAGCAGTTTTGCCTTGGGCATCTACTGATCCCAGCTCTGAGCACAAACGGTGTTACCTTGGGAGTGTGCAGTGGAGAATCAGGAACAAATCCTACGATTCCAGCCTTTTCCCACCTTGGATTCCTCAGCCTAGAGTCCGTGTATCTCACACATCTTGGAGAGCAGGCACTTTACAGGAGGTGTTTCCTAGTACAAGAGAGGGAAGGAGAACAGCAAAACATTTAGAATTTATAATGATTGCACGAGGGGAGTGCAATTGTATACGTGCTCCTCCAGTGGGGATTAGCTTGTCTCTACTTTTATGACATTTACTTCTCTGTATTCATCAGTGAATTTATTCAAAAGTGCCTTTGTTTACTGAGAAAGCCCCAACAATCAGCATCTGCTTCATTTGTGAGGCTGGATAATGTGACCAAGGGGTCGTCGTCTTCTCTTGTACTTGGTGTTTGCATCACTTCTAAGTTAAGGAGTCTTTTCCAGCGACACAGAATCAGGCTTGTTAGTCTGGGAAGGAGTGAGGTGCACACCAGAGTCCCGGAGGCTGAGGTAAATGCAGAGTTCATACCAGCATTTGGTGCTGTGTTAAGGTGAGGAGCATGCACAACATAAAAATTAAGGGAGGAATATTAGACTCCTTCCAGAAGCACCTGACTTGCACGTAGTGTATTAAGTTCACTTTTACATGGTTCACCTTGGCCATCAAAAGAGACTCACAAGTCGTGTGAGTGCCATCAGTGGGAGATCATGTTGTGACACTGGATCCAAGACATACTGAAATTTCCATTCCAAGGCTAGATATGCTTCTGGACAGTCAGGGTTTGTTGGCAGTGCTCCTCATGATGATGCCTGGAAGGTTGATGTGTGTCTCTGGTACTAGTTCCACGCTGTGGCAGGATGTTTTGGTTTCAAGACCTTTGTTTACTCGTAGGAATCTCAGTGCTGTGCCTCTTCCTCATTCCAGAATGCGCATGGTCTCCGTGTGCATGGAGGTGAATGACTGTTAGTGCTGGACCATTCCTCCTCTTTGCTTGTGAAGGAGATTGTTGACTTACGGATGAGTTTACAGAACACACTGGATTCCCAGCTTGCATTCTTTTAGGCCTGTACCTTGTATTAATACAACAGTTCCAGTAATTTTGGATTATTTACTGGAAACAAAAGTAGTCTGACTCCTGACTCATTTTTGTTAAGGTTTACTTGATCAAACTGCCAAGGACTTCTTTCCTCAGTCAGTCCTGCAGTTGCTGCTCACGCTAATCCTGGGATCACTGTTTGAATCTAGATGGCCTATTTGTTGGTGTTAAAATAGTTGCATTTTTTTGGTTGCAGTAAGTAACTGGCTGATTGTTCTTCTTCATAATGTTTCCTTTCTGGACACAGTACAGCTGTGGATGTGTTGTGAGTTGCTTCCAAAAGAGGCTTCTGATCTTTACTTAAACCTGGGACTTGACCTTTTCTTCTTTCTAGAACCTCATGTTTTTAGAGCTAAGACATCCTTGTTTATGCCAAACATTAGGAGGACCTTATTTTATCTTTACAGAATCAGGTCAGTTAAATATTCCTTGAGACTGGATATACCAAGAGCACAAAACTTTCATAGTTCTCTTCACGCAGAAGGTAGTCAACTGGAAAAGAGATGGTCAAGGAGGAGAGTAGGGGAGAAGGTGAAAAGGAGTTGTTGTTCACAGTCTTGCCCACTAGAAGAAGTAGGAGCATCAAATGAACCCAACAGATATCAGATTTAAAGAACAAAACCAAGCCACCTTATTCATAGACATTTCACTTCTTGCCACCTTTGTCTTCCCCAGTGTTTCTGTGCAGAGTACCTTCAGGGTGAATGTGCAACCACAGCACCTCCTGAAGAACACAGTATCTGCTAACTGCTTTCTTCCCACTTCAGAACCCTACTGTTCTTTTCCAAAGAGTTTAAGTGAGGAAATGCAAGCTGATCTTCTCCAAAATTGTTGGATTTCTGGGTTTTTGAAACAGCCTCTCCCTGCCATTTTAACACAGAGGACAAACTCCACTGACCTAAGGCCATAACCAAGACACCAGCTCTGCCCTGAGGAGTCAGCTCTGTTACCTTACCCCAAAATGGACTTTACTGGCCCTCAGTGAGAAAAGGAGTTTGTGTTGCTGTTTCCAGCTTAAAGGAAGAATCCCTGAGGGTTGTGGAGACCCTGGTGTGAAGCCTTTGCAGTGGTATTCAGGGAATCCCAGTGGTTCCCCAGGGAAAGGAGTATACTCAAGAGGGCCTACACACCTACAGCACCCACCCTGAGCTTGAGAAATTCTGTATTCTTTGAAAAGCTGTGGCTTCTTCAGCTGACCTATTATACCAAAAAATAAAGTCTTAAATCCCCAAACAAAAAAAACCAAACAGACAAAACAACAACAAAAAACCCAAACCCACCAAAACTAAGAAAAAAAACACAAACAGCCAACAATAAAACAAAACCAAACAAAAAAAAACCAGAACAACTTGATGCAATTGTCAAGAATTTGGTGGCTGTTAAAAATGTATCTTTTCTTACCAGAAACTATTCTTCTCTTTGGGGCAGGTGGAATTGGTGCTGTTACAATGCTGAAATTGCTTTTAGACACAGCTGGCCTTTTGCCTGCTGGTGCTCTGGGATGTGCAAGAGAAGACAACCCCAGAACATTCCTGGGGTGTCCCTGCAAGAGTGTGTTACACCACCTCATTTCACTACAGGTACAGCAATGGTGAAGTGTAGCCTTCTGCCCTCAGACCTGGAGGGGACAAGGTGCTGTCATCACTGTAGCTGGGTTCAAAAGACACAAAATCTCCTCAGAAAAAAGCTGTCGATGTCCCAGTAGCGTCCCTAGTTACAGTCCTTACCCTTCCACTTGCATGATGCTTCCCCATTCCCACTGAGGTTGTTTTCCCTCCTGAAAATGTTTTCTCCACCGTTTCTAATTCCGTAAATTCATTGTGGAATACATTTTGCCTGTGATACCAGCTGGGAATTATTTTTCTTACCCACAGACCTACAAAATTCATGTCTCCATCTGTCTGCTGAAAACGTCTCATGAAAAACACAATAAAGATTGGTGGCTCTTCCCGCCAAATTGTGGCTCTGCAAGTTTCTCAGGTCTTTTGAATGATGACTGGGCTGAGAGCAGATAAAACTGATAAAAAGGAAAGACAATTTAACGTGTTAGCAGCACATTGTAACTGCTGCCACGACCTCTTTCCCTGAGACTTTACTGCTCTCACCTTCCTTTTGTTTCTCTTTGTTGTTTGTTCTGTTCATTTCCAGATATTTAGATTAGCATAATAAAGTGCTTAGCATGCCAGTATCCAAATGAGATCCTCAGATCCAGCACCGTGAGAGATTTCTGTAGCAAGTGTCCTATGAGGGGGCAGATGTAGTTATCAAGAACGTAGTTATCAAGACCCTCCCCAGTCCTTACACTGTGGGCAGTGCGCAGATCCTTTAAGATCTGCCCCTGGCTGCACAGCAAATCCTTGACTTGTCTGTTTCCTCAAGAGCATACAGTAACTCCAGGAGAAAAAAAAAAGAGTCTTCCTGAAGAATGTCAGGCAACCTCTGCTTTGATATGCCCCGGGCGGTTTCTTCCACCCAGTGATGTACACTGGCCACGATGGGTTCTAGTGCCCCATGCTGATTTCTGGATGTGAGGAATGAATATTGGTAAGCAGCTGGTGAGAAATGCCTGACTATGGGTGGACCAGACCAGGAGTCACCTTTGCTTTCTCCAGCATGCACAACCCCTCCGTGGAGTTGTTTCTTGCCCCGGTCTCTGTGGACAGCAATGAGGTATTCTCTTGCCTAGCTAAGTGGAATAGCAGGTGGAGAATATCACCCTGCACAAAGACCAATGTCCCCCTGCAAGGAGGAGAAATGAATCCTTGTCTTTAGAACGAACTGCTTGAGAGGTTGGTATTTCTTGGTAGAATTCACCAGTGCCAGCGTTTCTGCCTGACAGCAGTTGACAGAATCTGCAGGATGTGGGGAACCAATAATGTGTGGGGGTTTTTGCCACAAACCACAGCTGGAAAGAAACCTGTATTTTGTACTAGATAGAAAGGTCCTTATCCCTAAATGTATTTTCCAGTATTGGGCTGTGATTTAACGGAAAAGGCTCAGCTGAAGGTTGAATGCCTTCAGACCATCTCTGCCATCTCCCCCAGGCAGCCTAGCCCTAGGTAAGGGTGTTCCAAAAGCAGCCGAGTAACCAAGGTCTCTGATCTTTGAAACGAGTCCTTCCTGGAAGCACGACTGTGCCATCCAAAGTACTGTGCCATATGCTTTCTGAAATTACGGGCATAAATGGCAGCTCCAATGCATTCCTGTCATTTGGAGAAGAGAATGGCAACCATTAATCAGCAGTTTTCATGTGCTGTGTTTCTCGCCGGCGTATCTGAATCCATTTCTACGACAATGTATTTCCCAATGAGTGAAACTCTTGTCTTCTGCGATGACTTGTTGCATGACAAAGGACTTTGCATTTGTACAGAGCATCTGAAGTCTCTCGTCGAGAGAGGACAAAAGACACTGAGCTTAGTTGCTTCCATCTGTCACTTTTGGAGCTGCATCAAAAATGAACCAGGCTTAAATGACTTCCCGGTATACAAAAGAAGATCTTGGTAAAGCAGAGGCCTGAAAGTCCAAGTGTTCTTTGACTGAGTATCGCAGTGTGTGTGTTAGTTACTCATTTACACCGCTCTTGACCAATGTATTTCTGTGATTTTTGAATGTAAAAACATTTTAAATCGATGTTATTTTTAAAGGATTAGGATGCATGTTTTCTTCCTTGCACTGTATCCAAATTGCTGCAGTTACTCTCAACCAAAATTAGTGTGGGTTATAGGCAGCCCATAAACCCATCTATTATTTTGCACTACCACAAATCAATATAGTTTTGCAGATGTGTAGATATCGTGTTTGCTCCGTCTGTATTGAAAGCTGTATTTTCTTGATTGTCTTTCAATTACCTATGAAGAGAAGACAACCCACTATTGTAGAGTCGATGTTTGCGTGCCACTATAAACACTTGTAGTGGCTCAGAAAGCTTTTTTGCACAATGGAGCTGGCCCGAGAGCTGCGTGTTAAAGACATTGGCCTCATAAGACGTCGTGATGGATCCTCTTCGGTCGTGGGATGGCTACAAAGCTGTCTGAGCCTGGAAACCTCCTGTCTTTCTGCCCTGATGAGGACACTGTAGTCGTAAGTAAGGAAAACTTGAGAGCAGCATGGAAAGATAAGAAAAGGATCTGTGAACTGAGAGAAGGGAAATTTGGTAGCTGCAACAAAGGATGTGAGAGATCACGGGACAGCAGAACAGAGCTGTGACTGCCAGAGGAGTGGACAGGTAGGTTTGCCTTTTGTATCTTTTATTACCTTTGGACAGGTCCATTTTTGGTGCTGTGTGTATTGCTGTCTGTCGCAGGAAGGTGAAACACAAAGCAGTTACCTGGTTTACAGTGGTGATGGGGATGTGCTGCTGCTTTGAGTAAGTGCAGTGAGATAGAGACTGTTCCACCCGCAGACCAGGGAACAAAGACTCAGTACACAGAGACTGTTCTCTGCTGAAGTATCAGTGTGAGTTCCAGTACTTGCTGAAGCAGTAGAGCTCTGCAGTGCACTGCAGCCTAAAAAACAAGGTGTTCAAGTTCACCTCTAGGCCTCTTGCATGCCCTAAGAGGCTATGCCCCAGAGCAGCAGGGACTACTCGGATGGTCTTTGATCATCTGTGTGGGAGCTGCCTTGTGGCCGTGCAGAATGGGGTTTCTTCACTCTTCCTAACCATTGATCTTTGTTAGAGGGACAAAAAGTCTGCTGGGATTGTTTTCATCAGCTTTTGTTTGTTCCTGCAAACAACAAAGGGATCTGTTGGGAGCCTTATTCAGTGTTGGCAGTGAAGATCCTACTTTTTCTTTCCCATTGTCTTCCTCAGTTTACCAGTTAGTAACCGAGCATAGAGAACCATCCTCTGCCTTCTCACACAAGCGTCCTGAGACTGGCTAGGCCTGTGCCCAGGAACGTGTGCAGTCTGTTACCAACCCTGTGTAGATAGTACAGTTTGTGGCTGCATTATAGTGTAAAAAAACCAACTTTGGATTCTGTCTCCTCAATCTCATTCTCAAATATTGCCAGTGAAATGGGAGGCTGGAGAGAAGCAGTGACTGAAATGTGTCTGACTTCAAGGGTTACTGTACCAGGATGACCCGTGCCCTTACTAGTTGGGACACCCCAAGACTCTTCTTCCTTGATTTGCCATTTTGTGGTCTTTCCAACAAGCTTGGTCCTTCTGCCCCCTTCCTTGCCCCTGAGGAGCAGGAGTGAACAGGGGCTCGTGAAGACAGAGCCACCTCAAGGGGCTTGCCAGGGTTGGTCTATGGGTGGCTCTGCAGTACTCCAAGTGCCACCAAAGGACTGTGAGCTGTGCAAGTGTTGTAGCTCAGCTCTTTGCAGCTCCTCCTCCCTGGGTTTTGGTTTGTTTTTTGTTGTTGTTGCCCTTTACTAACAAGGAAGGCTTCAACTGGATGGGCAGCAGAGCCAGCCCAGAACTCGGGAGGAACAATGACCAAAGAACAGACCACGACTTGTAAACCAAAACCTCCCCGGGGCTGCTGCTAAAAGGAGCTTAGAATTCCTATATGAACCAGCACCTGGATTCCCCCTCACCCCCACTGCAGCTGCCAGATGTCTGGTTTAGCGGAAGGGTCGTGTACTCCTCCTGCTTGGCAGGTGGGGGAAGCATGGGCATGGAGAGCTGTACGGGGCACAGTGCTGCAGAACTGCACCTTTCATCATCACACCGATGACACGTCAAAGAGCCCCAGAGATTAGAGGGATAAAGCTAAATGTTGGGAAGTGCCTCTGTCAGAACACGTGTCCCCTAACCAAAATGTCACCCAGGTTGGCAGGCTCCCTCTACTGAACCCCCCTCGCTGGCCTGCAGCCAGCTGGTGATGATGCAGGAAGCACTGTTTACAGTTGATCTCCGGGATTACCAGGTAGGGCAGCCTCACGTGAGGTTTATGGAAGCAGCCACTATTGTGAAGGGCTTGCTGAATTCCAAGCTGACCGTGGAGATCCCTGGCCACAAGTGATTAACCAGCTAGGTGTTGTTTTACACTCAGTTGCTGGGGGCCAGGAATTGGGAGGGGGCAGGGAGGAAGCTCTGTGGTCTCTAGAACATCACTTCAAGTAGTTGTGGTCTGGAGGCTCAGAGAGGCAGCCCGAGTCTCACGTGGCATGCCAGCACCATTATTTTTTTGCATTTGGGAGTATCTGTGGCTGAAAAAGCCCATGATGTTAAAAGACTACATTGATGTCTTGCCTTGGGAACATGTGTGAGGGGTTTTTTTGTTTGTTTTTATGAGCAGTTGTGATGTTCATGGTAAGCTGGGAGAAGAGGTGTGTTATTTTCTTGTGCGTACAGGTCTGTCCTGGCAGAACAGACATATTCCAGTGGACATAGGACATTTGTCAGCTGTGGCAACTGCACTGCCCTGGTGATTTAAACAGTATCGTTGGAAGGGTTTTACAGCTGAGGGGAGCTTTAGGTGAGTTATCAAAAGTAGATCCCAGAGGTGATATACAGGTCTGAAGGCCTAGGGCAGGACAAGGCACACCCATACAAAGCACAGTTTGAGGGTACCAAGGAATTTTCATCTGGGACTCTCTGGATGACCTAAATTCTGCCCATTCCTTTGCAGAGACATTTTGGAAAGGGGAAGGCTTTTAGACTGAGTTTGCCACAGCAGCAGCAGTTTAAGAACAGCAAGCCATCTAACTCTCCAACAATTTGTTTGGGGAGGAAAAAAAAAAAAAAGCATCTCCCCCCCAGATATTTATTTTTTACAATGTTTTTGAGATTACTATTTTTTTAAGTTGTAGCAGGTAAGGCCTGGGCCACGTTCTGGTCATTGTGCGATGGGGAACACCCCAAACCACCTCGCAAACCACAACAGACAAGAGGCCCCCAGGGGCTCTCAGCTCACGAATGAATGGGCCCAGTATTCAGGTACTCACAGATACTGCTCCTGCCCTGACCCAGAAACCATCCCTCAGAAACTCCAGGAAGGGAAAAGAGCTGAATGGAGATATCTGTCCCTCTGAAAATGGACTCAGCACCCTCTTCCCTTGCATGTGCCCACCCTCAGCAGGCTGGCTGGGAGCCTCGCAGTTTGCATTTAGAAACCAGTAGCCAGGATCTGCCAGCTGAACTTACAGGCTGGGCAGATTCAGAGTTTCAATTGCAGGACTCCTGGATCACAGCTCTGAGGAACAAAAGTCTTAAGTGTATCTCTGAGCATCTCTTCTCTCAGCAGCTTCCCTTCTTGGTGCATTTTCTTTCTTTCAAGAAACTTTCAGGGTTTTCTCCGATAGGAAAAACATTTAATTCTTCAGGCCAGTGGGGAGGGCTGATGTCCTAAAATAGTTAACGCTAGAATAGAAAACATTTCCCCATTTCCATCCCCCCTTTCACCTGCTCTTTCTCATTCTCTTGCTTTCCCAGCTCAGCAACCCAACCTTCAAATACATAGCAGTCTCTCCACATTATCCTCTTCCGCACCATCTGTCCAGACATTTTGGAGAGGGTGGTCTTCGTGTCACCAAAGTAACTCCCAGAAGGAACATGACACTGCCAACAAGACAAAGAAATGTTCCAGAAGAGATCCCCAAGGGCTGCCAGACCCTAAGCCATAGGATTTGGCACTCGGCCCTCAGCATGCATAGTCTCTGACCCCCAGTTCCTTTTGTGTTAGCCTGGGAGCAGGAGAGTGGGTGCTGACAGTTTCTCTCTTGGCTTTGGGTGGGCCAGGGTGCCTTTCAGCTGCACTTGCAGGATTTCACCACCATGTTGGAGAGCTGCTCCACTTTGGGGGTCCTCCCAACATAGTACAAGATAGTGAGTGGCTCCAGGTCCTGGGGGACACAGCAGGGTGAAGCAGATGCCTCAGGGTTCAGCGTGTTGTATAAGCCCAGCACCTGCAGAAACAAAGAAAATGTGGTGACAGAGGCAGGAATGTTTAAGTTGGTTGAGGACAGGAAAGGACTGCAAAGCCAACAGGTCTGTAGGTGTTTGGACAATGCTCAGCAGGGAGTATTTCCCTGAGGTGAGTAATATTCACCTGCCACTTACTGATCATGGTCTGCTTCTAAAGGGTCTCACTTGCCCTGGCCTGACTCTCAAGGACTGTAAGTTGTAGTAGCCTTGCTCTGTGGCTGAGGGCTGAAGGAATGTAAGTAGTGGTCTCCTCTCATCTCTAATTTGCTATGGTGGATGCTGTCACAATTTCTGCTTTTAACAAGGCTGGGTGTAACCAGCCTGGGGCCATGCTGTCTTGGGTTGTGTTAAAGAAACCAGAAGATCATCAGTGCTGCTTATTTCAACCAACATCTCTAGATAGCACTGGATGGATGCCAATCCTCTTGAGTATCCACAACTCCCTCCCAGCTTTGAACTGTCTGATGCTTTTTTTCTCTACTCCATCTTCCAAGTCATTACACTATAACGCTGGAGCCAGGAGAGCGTCCTGTGGGACCCCACTGGATTCCTCTTCCTAGCTGGCCCCAATCCACAGATGACTGTACTCTTGAGCCACGTAACCACTACAGAACAGTTGCCATGTTTCTTGCCAGAGGTGGCCACTTCTCAGTGGTAAGCAACTTTTTGAGTGGTGTGGCCAAAACATGATCTCACCTGCACTACTGTGCTCTCATGAGTTATCTGGTGCAAACGCCAGGGGCTGGCACGTTACATTTAACTGCTTTAGATGAGGGGTGCGCGGGAAACGTCCGGCTCTATCCTCCAGAGCCACGTAATCACAGTTGTTCTGGTAGAAGCTCTCTGGGATACTGAGCAAAGTACCCAGGCTGTACCACCAGTGTACAACATGTTCTGGGGCCACTCTACTCAACAGAGACAATAGGTTGAATGGACTTCTGAGGAATCTTCTTTTCACCATGGTTTTTCCTAGGTGGTGCTGGCAAGCCGTCAGCAGCTATATTGTTCTAAAAGTTTCTTGGATAACTCAGTTGACCTTACTGCTTGATTGTTTCCTTTCTTGCTCAAGAAAAGAACATTAGGAACCATTCTAAAATCTTTCTCTCGCGCCAGTTCAGCCCGGTTATCTAGTAGAGAGCTTCTCAGGACAACCAGATGCTAAAGCTATATGCCTATTACCCTTTCAGAGTTTTCTCTCGCTTTGTCTTGCGCCTCATGCCCAGCATCTGTTCACTCCTTCATTCCCATACTGTTCCACTGATACGAGTCCTTTAGTGAGCCGTGCTGCCGTGCACTCTCAAGCTGTCAAGAAGATGTTTGCAACTTTTCCACAGTATCCTCTTTACCTAGCTATCTGCATTCTTCAGCTGAGTATGCTTTTCCCAGGAACTTTCTTAGGGAAACCCGAAGGGTTGCTAGCGAGCTGTTGCATTGTCTGCATTGCCCCCTTTTCTCTTCTGCGGAAAGAAGCACGGGATTTTCCTCAGGCGTTTCTGGCTTTGGCAATGGATTGCCTGCTCCTTCATGTGTCTTCTCCCCTTGGCACTTCTCCCATGCCTGTGATTTTTCTATTGCTCTAGACAGTAGCCAGGCTCAGGGGGTATTCTTCCCAAAGACCCCCCCGTGTACTCGTGTTAAACAGGGGTTATTCCCAAGTTACCTAGAAACACTGGATTTCTGGCAGTTTTTACTCATGACTCTCCCTGCCTAGTAGGTCCCCCCTGCCATACGTCAGGTGGAATTTATACAGCCAGAAAGGAGAACTTGCTGCATGGCTGTGTTCAATTCTGGACATGGACACGAATTTCCCTTCACTTTTGGGCTACAGCTGCCTCTGTGGCAGCAGCTGGCAGCTGTGTGCCATGGGACAAAACTTTTGCATGACAACCTAGAAGAAATTGTAGAGAAGTCCTCTGTCCAGTGCAAACTGCAGGAGAAAATTAGGCAGATGGTAATTACCAGAGGTGACGTTTCCTGTGAACAAGCCAGTTAACACTGTGGCCGTTACCAAGTAGCCTAAAACCATCTGTCCTGCTGTTTCCCATCTTATCCAAGATACAGCAGTATCATGCTCAGCATTTGGCTGGAAGCCAGGACTCAGTACTGGCTCCAAAGGATGCATGTTTTCTTTGCTGATCCACCTAGGCTCTTTTCTGCAGTGTCCTTGGATGTTTGGGTTTGTTTTTTTACAAGTATTGATGTGAACTACTTTTGATGCTTTGAAGAGACCAGATATGATCAGACTTGGGAGAGGAAGGAGGAGCCACAGCCACCAACCCCAAGAGGATAATACAGTGGATGTACCGTGCTGTGGGTGGTGTCTGCACTGCGGAGGTACGGACAAGGGCCCGAACAAAAGTTAGCAAAGTAGCCCTTAGGCTCATGGACCCATTTCCAGCCAAGGTCCTGTCGGAAGTCGATGTACAGAGGACGCACGCAGCAGTTCTCCTCCAGGTTCCTGAAACACAGTATTGGAACACAGTGAATCTAGAGGCGCCTTGTGTGGGATTGTGACGCAGCTTCCTAAGCAGCAGAACTGGTACCAGCACTGCCCCGTGGGACGGGGTATTTCCCTGGGCCAAGTGCAGGGAGCACTGCAGGCAGTGGTGGGCAGCTCAGCAGCCTGGCAGTGTTTGTGCCTGCTGGCTGGTGGTTTAACTGCTGGTCCTGGGAGGCAGCACCCAGCTGTTCTCCAGAACCTGGAGCTAGCAGGGAGCTGCCACGGGTCCCCCATTCCGCTGTGCTCCAGGAAGCCACCTGTAAGCCTCCCTGAGCCAGTGGCTCAGCCAGAAGCACAGAGTGATTCTGAGCCAGCAAGCATCTCCTGACAGGAGGAGGAAGAGCTGTGGCAGGACGGTGACCCACAACCCCCTTGGAGCTCTCTGCCTTTCCTGGTGGCACGGAGTCTTGCGCGGCTTGCCCACCTCAGGCGTGGGACCTGGTGACCCCAGGCAGGACCCTCACTTACCGGAAGCAGTAGTTGGTGTCCAGGGCCCGTTTCTTTCTCTGTCCTCCCAACACGGGGCTCTCCAGACGATGTGGGGGTAACATCATCAAGATGAGGTGGGGATTATGCAAGTCCTTCTGCTTCTTCAGACGCCCCAAGTCCCCACGGCCATAGTCATCGTCGCTGTCGATGCCTTCAGAGAAAAACAGGATCCAGAAAGAAGAAACCAGTGTAGAAGTGGAGGACACAAGACTTTTCAGTGCATTTAACAGCCTGATGCCTGTCCTTGAACCAGGGTTAAAGGAATTAAGGCACCACATCCACTTACTCTGGGACTTACTCCCTCACAGGGACCCCTCTACTCCTGATGAATCTAACTGCTGCAGGCCTGAAATAGAGGCTTACAGGCCACCTGTTTTACCATTTGCAAACTGCTGGTGGGGCCATTAATCCATCCCACTCACTCCTGGCCTGGGTCCCAGGACAGGCAGGAAGATGAATGGTTTAAAGAAGATGTCAGATCATTGGCACTCTGCAGAACAGCCTCAGAAATGGAGCCTGTGGGGGCCAGTGGCTGCAGCCCAGGGCTGTGAGCCAGGAGGTTCCTAGTTCTTAGGCCAGCCAAGCCACTGACTCTCTGGGCCACCTCACACAGGATGCCTGACTTCCTTGTGTTTCAGTCACCCTAACTGGAAAGCAGAGCCTCCATGGAAATCTGAGAAGGCATCAAGCTGAACAAGAGAGACATTGAAATACAAAATTATTCCTTTCTGCAGACACTTGTGCAAATCCACCCAGCCTACACTTACTTTCTTCCACTTCTAACCTTGTTACAAGGTGGATATACCCATATAATCAACATGCAAACTCTTTTAAGACAAATGTCACACAGCATGAAATGCTCAAATATGCAAAGCAAGACCTTGTTTTTAATTTAGATACTCCGGGCTTTCCCTTCCTCACCAGCCTCCCCTAACCCAGCTCTTTATCACCTTTGAATTTGATCTCCAAGACCTCGTGCAGGTTCTCCAAGATGTCCCCATTGGGCTGAAAAGTATGGCAAGGACAGTGTATGCTAATTTCCAGGCCAAGGTTGGACTCTGCAAAGAAGATGACTCTGTGAGAAACAGTCTTCCTCAAGTGGGACCGCTCCCGGCACAGGGAAGTTTCCCTGAGGACATGTGCTGTGGTGATTCTAGAGTCTAGGTTGGTTTTAAAGTTAGGGATGCTATCAGAGATGGGGAACAGAAGCCTCCTTGGAAAGGGGAATGGGAAACGCAGAATCTTACAGCTTTATTTGTGTCAAAAGCCTTGCTCTTGCTAAAGGGAGCTTCCCGGGCAGGTGAGAAGGGTGGTCCTGGTTAAATTTTTTAGGTTATTCAGCATCCAAAAGCATCTGTGAGCTTCAGTGGGAAAAAAAAAAAGTAATTTGAAGAGCTGGCTTGCAGTGTCTGTGTTAAATCAGTTTTGCCATCCTCAGTACCTGTCTGCTATCTGGTTTCTGCTTAATGTCTGAGGGAGAGGTCTGAAAATGAGTTGGATATGGACCAGTAATTTCCCTGCAAGCATTTTTCTCAGCAGCTGCAACCTCCTGTTTTGTTGAACTGCTAGTGGTCTAAGTCACACAGACTTTCCAGAGGCAAGTCTATTTTCATAATAACTTCCTGGACCAGTCATGATGTGTGGGCCTGGCTAAGGGAATGTAAGACTCTTATGAAAGCTCCTTTTTAATGTCGTGTCATGAATTAAAACATCTGGCTCCCTGGGGCATTGACAAGGTGCCTAGCACCTTTCTTCCTAAGCACTGTCTACTCTGTGATGTCTTGTCAGCTAGTGCGCCTGCCCTGAGCTTGCTGCAGCTCCATCCCTGAACTCCAGCCAGCGGGACACGACTTGGATTGCTCGGAAAAGGAGCAGCGCACAAGCTCGCAGCTCACCCTTCCAGGGAGCAGCTGCTTGCCAGTACCTGCATTCCAGTGTTCAGTGGCACCTAGCTTCTGTCTGCGAGGGCAGTCCAGCTGTGAGCCACAGGGCCTATGCCCAGCTGTGAATGGGGTCAGTGTTCTTGCTGGGAGGTGCCCCACAGCTATCTGCTGGGCTGCCCAGTGGTGGCAGAGGTATGTTCTCTGCAGTGCTAAAGCCTCCATCTGTCTAGGTGTGTCAGCTTGTGGTATTTCCTCACCTTTATACCTGCCAAGCTGTAAACAGCTAAAGAAACCAGGATCCTTGCTGGTTTGGTTTTGGTTTGTTTGGTTTTTTTTTTCCCTGCTAGATTTGCTCTGGTTCACGTGAAAATGAAACCAGAGCAATTCTAATTCTCGGTGTATTACAGATTATAGTTTAAACAAGCAGAGCAGTCCCCTCTGGGCGTTGATATGAAGAGCCAAAAGAAGTTCCAGCATCTCTCAGTGAAAACAATTTCCTCCTCCAGAGGATGAATCCTGATTTGGCTCAGCCCACAGAACTACAGAGTGGGGACTCCAGGACAGAGCTAGGAATCCAGTGTCAATGCACAGTGGTAGCTCTCGGGGGAAGTCTCCTTCTCAGACTGAAAGAACCTGTCCTCTATGTGAGCCAAGCTCCTGATAAAAAAGGGGAGCAGAGAGATACTCCCATCAACACTGACCCACATTTCTATAGATTCCCTGACAGCCGGTCCAGCTAAGACCCCTACCTCTGTGCAGAAGCCACTCACGCACGGTCTCGGTGACATCAAAAGACAGCCACTCAGGGGAGCCCCGTGTCTGCACATTCCTGCCGCTGAGGTAGCGCTGCTTCGCTATGTGCTCATCCGGACGGAGGATCTGCATCAGAAGGAGAGGTAGAGAGAATCGGCGAGTGCCGCAGTGAAGAAAGGTACAGCCTCGCATCTTTTCTTCCAAAGCTCGCTAAAATTCATTTAGGAGATTGGTCCAGCAAGTGAAACGCCAGGAATACCCTTGCACAGGTGACAATGACATGCTTCACAACCAGCCCGAACTCCAGAGCTCGACACAGGGCTTACTTCTGTGTCCTAAGCAGCCCACTTCTCTCAATTCATCCTTGTTTTGAGGCACACATCCAGAGGCAGATGCAGCAATTGATCTAATGGGTGGTCCTGTTTCCATACATACCTGTGGGGTGCGGGTCTGGATTTCAGAGCAGAACCAGCAGTGGGTCACAGAGCATCTTGTCTCAGCTCCCTTGCCCAGCAAGCCTTTTGAGTCCTACCCTGTGCCATTTTCACGTGTCCTGCATGCTTCAGCTTTTATCAAACCGCATCAGGACTGATCAGGTCTGGAGACCTCTCCCCCTGCTCTGACATCTTTTCCTGCCTCCAGACAAACAGCCACAGCCTGTGCAAGGTGTTCCTTCCTGCGAGACCCCAGGTTCACGCCACAAAGCAATGAACCTAGGGAGAAGCTCTGGGATTGTCTCCTTGTCAGTTATGTCATCTGGTGGAGAATCGCTCTGACCTTTGAAGCACAGTTCTGGGAAATGCTCGAGAGCTGCCAGCCACTGGGCAGTTTTACTGCAGGGTGGACAGACACTAGCCTGTGCCACCTGGATCTATACTATAGCATTAGCTGGGGGGTCCAGCCCTGCCTAAGACCACTTCCAAATCTGAACCAGGCCTTATTCTGACAGGGAAGTCTGTGGATTCAAACCAAACTCCAGCTAAGTACCTGAATTAACAGTGCCGTGAATTGTGCCCACAAGCAGCTGCTGCTGAAGGGAACATTGAAAGCAAGCATTATTTTTCCAGTAAATCAGCGACAAGACAAAGAGCTCCACCCGTTGGATTAGCACCAAGCCTACTGCAACAGTCGAAGGAACAGAACTGCCAAGGGACCTTGGCATGAAGATGTGATAGAAGAGTCAGAGCCGCTCCCGTGGTGAGGTGCTCCCCTTCTGACCCCCTTCTCGGTGCAGCAAAGAGCTGAAGGGGGCACCTTGCCAAGGTGCCCGGAGCAGCCAGCCAATGTGAGTGGGGAAAGGGCAAGCACCACACTGTAAAAGCAAAGGAAGGTGACTCTATCACTGCCTATGCTAGAAGAAGCCCGGGGTACAGCATGGGATTTCTTCTTTCTTCTGTGACCCTGCACATATCAATTGAGGCAATTAAGAAGCCAAGCTAGACCAGGCTCAGCCCCAGGGGCAGGCGAGAAGAACACTCACCTGGAAAAGCTCAATGCGCTGCTCACTGCGTTTGGAGCTGGGGTTGGGCACACGCAGCACTCGAAACTCAGCCCGGAACAAGTTGGTGCTGTTCTTCTCTGCCGAGGACACATTAAAGCGGAAGACGTTGGAGGTGACACCTTTTGGACAAATGCCCAACTCATCTAGGAGAGAGAAAGATGGAAAGACTGAGAACCACAGGTAAGAGGGGCAGGATCTCAAATAACTACTGTTTGAGAAAGAGCTTTCCAGCAGAGGCCTATCAAGCATCTTGCCACCTGTGAACGGCTATCTAGCTGAAGACAAACCAGGATGAATTAATTCGAATTTGGTCCACATTGCAACATTTGGCAAATTCTTCCTGGTACTGCTTAAGGACATGGGTTAGCAGTGGGCTTGGTAGTTAGGTTAATGGTTGGGCCAAATGATCTTAAAGGGCCTTTCCAAGCTAAACATTTCCGTGATTCTGTAATACTGTAATGTTGATAATGCTCAGTATGCTGTGTCCAAAATGACCTCTGCCTTCAAATCTTGGTTTTACAGACCTTTACATTGTCTCCTTGAGTAAAGCTACTGCTTCCACACGATGTGTGCAAGACTTTTTGGAGCAGTGACTATTCATTGTGTACTGAGAGAACTGGGTTTTGAGACGAGTTCTCAGCCATTACTTGGAGAAGAAATTAATGAATAGTACTAGGTAAGGAGTTCTTTAAGGACAGAGTGGCCTGCAGAGATCAGACACATGGGCAGGAAATAACAGCAATTCTCTGCCTCACTGTGTGACCGCTGAACAGCAAATCGGTACCACGGATGCCCAAAAGAGAGTAGGTAAAAGCTGTGAGGTCCAAAACAGAGTCCTCGGGAGCAAACAAGCCTCTCTTCATTGGGACCATTTTGGTCCCGTGGAAAAGTCTTTGTCATCACTGTTGTTCCTCTTCTCTTGACCTCTTTATTCTTCAAGGCTCTAGCATCTTTACGGCTTCCTGCAGACTCCTGCCCTCTGCTCACATGCAGGTTTGTTTGCAGCCTTACAGAGCCTCTCGTATAACCTCTGACAGTTGCCCAGTGCTACACAGGACTCTCATGTCAGCTGATATTTGGGTTTTAGACAAAAACCACAACAAAACAAAAACAAAACACAAATCAACCAACCAACCAAACCAAAGAACTATCACACAATCACCTGTTCCCAGGCACAGCTGCAGCCTGTCACAAATAAGCTAGAAACCCTAGCTGAAGCTGAAGCTGAAGCAACCTTTGGGTTAGATTCCTGGAGTCAGCCCTGCTCTTCACACCACCACCGCTATCTCCCAGGGAAATGGCTTCTGAAGATGGACTAGAGTGAAACAGCACCTCAGCGCAGAAGATTGCCTCCCGTGCCAAATTCTGCTTTAAGCAACGCTGATGCCCTTCCAGAGTCATTCACTCAGATTCAGCAAGCAGGAGCCTGCCGGTTTACAAGGATGTGTTCTTCAGGTGCTGAAGTTTTATTAATGAGCTAATGACCAGATGCTCACTTTAATTGGAGGGGTTTTTGTCGTTCTGTACTACTGAACGGAACAGCTTTGTCATCCAGGAAAGTCTCTGGCTGCTGTCGAAGAGGTGGATGTTCAGTAATCCCTGGAGAGCAGACCCCATTGCAGCCATGAGCTGGTATCATGGGCTCATCCCAAGCCCAACAACCCTACAAACTATTTTACTGTCATCTCCTTAAGATTTTTGGCTGTTAGGCAGCCACGGTGGTAAGAGACCACTGTATTTCACCTGCTGTCCCCACATTGCCTTCTACCTACTTCCTGCACTAGCTGGTTCATTGGGACATCTTCTACTGGAAATAGTAATAGCTATCTTCTCCTCCCTAAAAAGTTTTATGCCCCCTTTGTACCCGGGGAACAAGACCTCTCTGATGAGGAGGTGGAACTGTGTTCTGTGTTTCATGCTGAACACTGTGAGGTTGGAGCCTGCTTCTCATAGCAGGGTATCCAGGATACAGGTCTCCATCCCAGGAAGCTGACTGCTCTGCAGCACAATACTTTTTGCAAGAGGTCACAGGCAGAAGCAGCAAAGGGATTTTTGGGACAACCCGGTCCAGTCCCAGCTCAGGTGTGTTAACTACACCGGAATCAGTTTGTGTTCACGTACTAGCATGGAATAAAGCCCGGAGGAAATATTCCTGCGAGTTCTTCCAGTCCACAGTACTCAATGTCTGTAACCAAGCCTGGAGACAGGGAATCTGTGACACCCGGTGCATCCATGCCAGGCTACGTCTGACACAACAGGATCTATCCTCACAATCAGACCTTGCTAGTACCGTGGAGCCCAGACAGCCCGGAGCTGTTGACTGCACAATGGGACCAGCAGCCTCTTCAGGTGGACAACGTGATAGAGAGCAGGTTCTTTTGGGAGCATCCATCTTCCTACCACCACTGCCAGGTAGGTGCAGGTTCTCCACATGCTGCCGATCCTGCACGCCTGTTCTGGCAAGCCCCAAGGCGGCTGATGGCTGTGCAGTTAGAGTTCGATGTCAAGATGGGGCAGGCTGTCTGTGAGCAGGTATTGCCTCACTCCACATTATAGCACTGGTGCTTCAAGGTGTTTCCTGACAAAGATGCGTAACTTTGAAGAAAAAACTGATCCTTCTGGAACTCTACAGGTGGCAGGTTTGGAGGGAAGACTTGCTGGGCTCCAGCGAGCCATGGCTGTAGTCATGTCTCTCGAGCTGGCTTGGAAAATGGCACGTGTTTTTCCTCAGGAAGGTAAGCAAAGCCATTAGCGGGACCACTGCAGGTGCTCCCTCAGCTTGAATCTAACCAAGCCGGTGCTTAAGGGAGTCTGAACCCCATGAGTTGTAGGGGGCCCCTGAAGTGAATGGCTGGTCAAGGCAGTGTGCCTGAGAGGCATGGCAGAAAGACCGTTCTGACCAAACAGCCCAGAGCAGGGATGGGGAATCTGGTCTTGAATACCCTTCCTTCCCAGAAGGATGAGGCTCTTCCTGCTATTTTCATTCCTCAGTTCTCCTCGCTTTGGGGCCTTAAGTCTTTGAGAAAGAGGAGTTCTCTGAGTCAATGAGTGGCTAACAGTTTGCAGCTACAACAGTTGATGTGCATGTGAGTTTCAGACCTGTCTGTATCATACTCACAGCCCCCTCCATGGAGCAGTCCTCCCCTTCCCCCCCCAAGGAGACTGGCTTTGGCTTAGAGCATGCTCTGAGATCACCACCTGGCACGGTGACAGAGTCATGGGAAAGTTGAACAACAGCCACTTCTGAAGACACGGGGCCAAATGCAGCCATGGTGTAAGCAATGAAACTGCACAGGTTTCACAAGGAGCACGTCTCTTAAAACAGCGGTCTGTCTAGAGCTTGTCTCTCCCCGTGTGACTCAGTTGCAGCTCCCTCTTTCTCTGGGTGATGGCATTTACACTGCCCACTCTCGGGAATTCTATCTCAGGACTACTTGGTCTTTTGAACCCGCTGCTCAGCACCTTGTCGCAGTGCCCTGTGGGGACGTGGGACAGGTTCATTCATTTCCATTGGAATTTCCCCCAACCCACAGTCCCTCCTCGTGCACTGTGTCTCCATTCCTCTTCCACCTTATCCAAATCCACTCTTGACTGCAGTTACCGGGCGGTGTGGTGGTCGCAGCCTCCCCAGATCCCGCTGTTGTGCTTTTCCAGTTTCCTTCCCCCAAATACACCGGCTCACAGTGGGGCTGTCCTATTTTGCAGACGCTCGGTTTCCCCGTATGCGTTTAGAACTTTACAAACGACACTGCAGTAGGTCAGAAATGTTGAAATATGGGTAAGCTGCACTTTCTGTTCTTTGAGTCTTGGTGCCTCCTGAGCTAAGAGCTAATCATATAACCATATGGAGTGCAGTCTGCTAGAGATTATGTGAAATTTGTTGCATTACCACATTATAGGTCTTATTCCAGCTCATCATATGTCAAGATTAACATAAACCTGGCACAGTTAACTGCATTCTGAGGCTGCCTGCACCAAGTCACAGCTCCTCCCCAGAACTGCTGGCATTCAGATTGTGTTCCCAAGACTGTACTACATCACAGGAGGACACCCTGGATGGCAGCGTGACTGCATGCCCACCAGCATCTTCCAGTCCTCAGGAATCATAAGCACAGGCTGAAAGGATCGCCCGTGCCTACATGTGCTCAGCATCTGCAATCTGCTTGGGGTTCATGTCAGCTCAGTCTCTGTCTTTGCATCTGCATCTGCTCAGCTTCTGCACCTGAATCTGTTTAGTGTCCACATCTGGGCCCGCTCATCATCTGCTTCACACCTGCTCCACATCTGTCACACTTCCTCAATGCCTATGTTCCCTTGGGAGTCCCCTTTGCACTACCGTCCGCTTTGCACCTGCTCAGCATCCCTACTGCCTCCTACTCGCTCTCGGAAGCCTCACGCTATGACAAATAAGCGAGTGTCCTCCAGGCAGCAGTGTCTTCAGCGAGTGCCTCTCCACCTTCTCTCCAGCCGCCCTGGGTGCCGCACAGACCGCAGAGGTTGCCTGGATCTCTGCGGCAGGCGCTGGAGCTTCACCAGGGAGGTGTCCGTCCACCTGCTCCTCACCCAAAGGCGAGACCCCCGCCGCGTCCCCGCCTCACAACTTCTCCTCCTCCCACCGCCCTCCCCGAGCTGTCAGGGCTCCAGACACGGCCTTGGCTCGCTGCTGCCGGCCGGGGCCGGGGCCGGGGCCTGGGCCGGTGCTGCTCCCGCCCGCCGCCCGCGCCCACCGCCTCCACCTGCGGCGGGGCCGCTGAGCCCCGCGCCGTCCTGCCGCTGCTCCGCGCGCGCACCGTAGCGCACCGCACCGCGTCT
>JANHFX010023619.1:0-14869 GCA_027560015.1 Chloroceryle amazona | reverse complement strand
GAGCCCTTGGCCGTTGCCACTGGGTTCAGTGGGAGAACAGGGTCAACGAGTGGGAAAGTCAGCTGGTGCCTGGCTGGGTGCAGCCTGAGGTGGCCAGCCGCAGGAGCTGGCCCGGGGGTTGAGGCGGTTAGTGTGACGCGCTAGTCATCCGTGAGAGTCGGGGCCCGACTCTTGCCAAAGGGGAGCCACAGATCCGTTGCCAAGTCCCTGGGCGCTGCAGAAGTTCTCTTGCGCTGCAAGGGTCTGGCCATAGGCTGCTGCTTTGAAGTGCAGGAGGTGGTGAGGCACGAGAATATGACAATCAAATCCATCTTTTGTGTGCTTTTTACCGTTTTTTACATTGAACTGACAGTTTCAATATTCTCTGGTAGAGGTTGCGGAAGCCTATAGCCTTTGGTATCAAGATTATTCTTCCATATCTGTTTAGGTATTTGTATATTTTACCCAGTAAAAATATGTTCACAGTTGGATATTTCTAAAAATAAAGACACAATGCAGACGAAATCACGCTGTTTGCTCAGCCTTCCAATTAGCTGTTTTATTTATATAACAATTAACCCTCTGAAATCGTACTTGAAAAAAATAAAAAAGACCTGTTGTAATTAGATGGAACACTCTGAATACATAACAAGTTTCATATTCTAAAATACATGGTTTTACATAAATGAAATGCCTGAGAGGACCCTGAAGCAGAGGACACTACAGGTTTGCAGTAAACATGACTGACCCTATTTGTGTAATATAAAAGAACACCATTGTCTTTCATGCATGCCAAAGAGCAGTGCTGGATGGAATACAAGCTGACAGAATGCATCAGGTCAGGGATGACAACCAGCAAACGCTGATGGTCAGCAGAGGGTATGGAGAGGACATATGGAAGAAAATGGATTGCTTATATCACAATTACTGTAAAATCCACACATCTGCAATTGCCAGGAAGTTCAAAATCCTGAGGAAGTTCAGTACCAGCTCTCAGCCTTTTTCTGGGAGGAGATGGGTTTGAGAACACTGAGTTTGAGGAGTTTGCTATCTCACTGTCCATTTCTACAAGTCTCCAGTGTCTAATAATATAGCTAGTCTTGATTTCAATTTTATGTGGGAAAAAAAATATCCTCAGGTGACAGTTCCATGTGTCACTGGTGCTGTTCTGGAACTTGGTTGCTCTAAATACAGATGAGGTTCTGACTGCATGCTTTTCAATAAACTCTTTATTAATCTGGCACCAAAGTATTAGGGTGGGAAATGTTCCCTTGGCAAGATTATATCTAAGTCTGTATTTAACTGCAAACTACTTAAACTAAATAATGTAGCTGTCAGTTACAGTTATGTCAGTTGCATCACAACTAATTCACTGCTTTTGACACATACATTCATCTGTTACATCTCTTTGGGCTAGCTCAGAGAAGGAAGAAAACTAGCATAGGATATATGGCTTTTTATTCCCAGCCTACATAAGCCAATGCCTACTTTGCCTTTGAGGAATCATTGCTCTCCAGGGTTTTGCTTGATTTAGTTTGATTTTGGCATATGTGACGAGTCTTAGATTTTTCCCAGTGTCACTTCTCATTTTCATTTTCAGGTAGTGTAGGACATCTTGTGTACTCAGAGATTCATCCCTGCATAACTAGTCTTCCCATGCTCTTCTCAGTAATTTCATCCAATACAGGAGAAAATACTTTACTGGTACTGTTTAGAAAAACAAAATCCCAAATAAATTCCTCCTTTATACTGACAACAGGTGCTGGGAATGTGCACCACCAGCCACCGTGTGCTAAAAGGCAGACGTGTGTTTCCACTGACTTTCATCTTAACGTAAATGGAGAAAGATAAAAATGTACCACTGAGCCTTTCCTTACTGGAGATACAGGTCACAACTAACAAACTGGAAAAGGTGCAATTTGTCACTACACTGTGGAAAATATCCTGAAATTTTTCTTGAACTGTTTTTGTCCTTTGCTTCTTCAGTGATGATGTTTTCCTGACAAAGCTGTAGAATGACATACTTTTACCCGGTAATAGATTTTTATCCTCTTCCTTTAGCTTTTCTGTTGCTGTGAATAATTTGGATTCCTGTAGTGTCTTAGTCTGTGCATCACTGTCCAACCTGAAGAAGCACATATTGCTTTTCTCTCTGATAAACCCTTTTATCGCCATCAGCTGCAATACTGTCTACTATTCTGCTGAAGAATTCACCCGTTTTTAGATTTTGTCTTCCTGTGCGTCTCCTGCTGATGGCTCCACGTGCATTTCCCCTGGGTTGGCACCTCCCATGCTGCCTGCTGCTTGTGTTAGAGCAATCAGTGCTGTAAAATTGCCTTTGGACGAGGTGAGTTTTTTCCTTCATGATAAATTATAATGAGTCACAGAAAAAATTAATTTTCTTGTACTGTTTCGCTGAGATTTTTGTTCCAATTCACAGTCCCTAAGTCTTACCGATGGCCTCCCCAAATAGTTCTCTAGCAAATCTTCACAAACTTCTGCAACAAACTCTTCTGTTATTCCCCTCAGAAGGATATACAGCCCAAAGGGAACGTTTGCCCTCCCAGCCAGCACTACATCCCATATTACATAGCCAGGCCTCTAGCATCTGTTTGGTTTTTGCAGCTCCTTCCAAGTAGCACTTGAGCCGAGGAACTAAAGAGGACCCATGACATGGCATTAAGGAACAAACGTCCAGAGCTGCAGCATGAGCAAGCAGGATAGGCATTAATGGAGGGAGGTGATGGAGGCCATCACTACACATGGAGAATCCATAATTGATTTTTACAACACTTACAATGTCAGTGTGAAAAGCTGTAGGCCATATCTTGGTCACTTGGTGGGGTGTGTCATCTTCACAGGCTGTGTGGTTCATAATTAGCCATCTTCACCTAGAGTTAAAGGAAAGCTGTTAACAGTATAGGAAACTTCACAGACAGAAATAAACCCAGCTTGTCCTCTTTTTACTTGCAGGTAGAAGAGAATTCACTTTACTTAAGTGAATTTGCATGTGGGGGGAGCTACTCATTTCTCCACTCCTCTGGTTTTAACACTTTCTTCATTCCTTTATTCTTGTAACTGTGGCTATCAAGCCCAGATAACCTTGGCTTCATTGGGAGCAAGGTACTCATTACCATTAGAAGATCTGAGATGCAACACTGAGTGTCATTTGCTGCAGCCCTGCTCTGTTCAGTGGCTGGTGCTCACCAGCAGCACATAGCAGAGTGTGACAGGGGCCCTCACAAACTCAGGGAAGCTCATCTCTGAGTCAGGGTGCCCACACCTTGGGTGTGATGCTTGCACATGGAGTATCCCCAGTGCTAGTCACCCCTATGTGCACCTCTTACAGCTCCAACTCAGCCAAGAGCCTGCTTGAGCCTTGGTATCAACACTAAGAGTTAAAGTATAACAGTGTCTAGTTCTAGGGAACTTTTTAAAAACATTTTTATTGCTATGTGACTTGAGTGTCTAGATGCTACTGTAACTTAATAATAATAGAAAACAATGATACATCGAGTGTTTGAATTATAGGAGTTATTTCAGAACAGTAAGTCAGAAATGGTCTGCTTCTCAGCCCTTTCAGCTTATTGAAACTGGTTGTCTTTTCTTGATTTTCTTGGTACACAATAACTGCTATTTACGTCAAATTTATTACAAGCACATGTCGAGTAATAGACCATAAAGCTTTTGGAGCTTCTATTTTCAGTTACATTGTACCACTGCTGAATAAGAAAACCAATTGCTGAAATTTGTTTTCAATAGTATGTTGATTAAAAGCTGCTTGACTTTAAAATTTCCAACCATCTGAAATGAAAACCCTTCACATGCTTCATATCCCTGGCCAGCCAAAGAGTTTATTTTCCTACAGTGTATAAATAATGGATTTTGCTGTTTATATGAATCCATCATCAGACTAGGTTGAATTTGCAGTTGGCAGTGTGAATTGTCTTGCAGTGAAGCTGACTAGCTGGAACTAATTTTGAAATGGGTATAGTGTATAATTATGGTAACCTAGTGTACAGGGACTGATCCACCTGAATCAGTCGTGTCTTATGTAGAAAAACATGAATAAAAATGACACTGAAAACATAGCTGCCTGCTTATAAACTAAATCCATTTTTGTTTAGCAATTCAAATCCCTTTACTTAGCAAAAACAAGTGTCAAAGTGGATTATATTTCACATTAGCTTTTTCAAATATAACCACCGGCAACAGTTTATGGATAATCTTTTCTCTGGAGAAGGGAAAAGATGTCCAGAGAAAAAGTAAAACCATTCAAACAAACTTCATGGGTTTAAATTTACTTTAAAGGTTCCAAGTTGCCAGTACCAGGGTGGTTCAGAAACCATCTGGTTAAACCATTTGCAGTTGCAGGGAATTCCTGAAAAGAGGTGTATTCCAAGCTGAGCAACACACAGGCAGGTGAACAGCAAGGTTGAAAGATGTAGCAGGAAAAAAAGAAAGTTGATGCCCATGACCCATGAGAGGAAAGTTTTTGGTAGAATGGAAGTTACCAACAGAAGCATGGATGAGCTGAGCAGGTGAAGTGTTGGAAGGAAATTGGTGGAAGACATGGAAGGAAGTATGAAGGGGAGATAATTTAAGGAGATTAAATACAGACAGAATTGCCAGTTGTGCTGGAGTTTGAGGATATCTGAACTAGAGGGGGACTGGGGGGAAGGGATGGAGCCTTTGAACAACAGAGAAATTTATGGACCTCTGAAAGCAGAGATCAAGATAAGGCCTTTCAGAGATGTCTGAAGATGAAAGCCTCACAATTAATCTAAGTTTGGGAGGTATATCTAGCTAAGGGAGCTGCAAGATTTAAAACTTTTGTTGCTGCTGCATGACACGTGTTACAGCGTTGTGTCTCCCTGGATAACACCCTGTGGCTGGATGAAGGAGGCTTCAAGTTACCTTCTAGCTCCCTGCCTTGCCAGGCTTGTATCACTTCTCCAGTATTATTAGCCAACCATGAGATTCCCAACATAACCAGAGTAGTCAGGCTTTGCTGTATAATAATTTTTTCACCTTAAAAAGAAGGAAGATGCACTCATGTCTAATATTTATGTTTAATATTTATGCTCATCAAGAACCCAGCTGAGTCACCAAAAGGCTCTGTGGATATCAGACTGCTAATTTGTTATCTGCATGCAGTGGTAAAACAGGTGCTGAAACTTCCATCACAACCTTCAAGTAATAAAAGTACTTCTCTAACAGCAGCTATTGTTTATTTCAGTTTGATGAATGCTAAGGTAGCAAACACCACAGGGAGAAACACAAGTAAGAATGTAATATCTTGACAAATACAGTCATTTCTTCGATGCTAAATTCATCTCCCTGGAGAAAAGGGAGCTGTAGACTGCACCCAGCTTTGCTAAACTCAGATGGATCAGAGAGGTTCCCGAGTCCAGACCTTTGCAGTTGTGGGTACATAGTTTCCTATGGGATTTTTCAAGTCTGCATTTAAAAGCCACAGGTAAAAGCTCACTGGGGAGAATATTCCACAGATTATCATAATTCATGGTCAGGAAGCATTTTGTGATACTCAGAACATGTTTTTGCTTCTTAGCCACTCTCTGGGCTCTTTGCTATTCCCTGTGAATCCTGCTGAAAAATGCCTTTCCTTCACTGGTGGTCTTCAAATATTTGTAGGCTATTATCATGTTCCCCATTAATCATTTCTTAGCCAAGTAATTTATATATTTAACTCATCTAATCTCTCCTCATAAATCAATCCTTCTAGTCTTTGGATCATTTTTGGTGCTCTTCTCTGTACTGTTTAATTTGTCAATATCCAGAAATGCGTATAATATTGCAGATGGATCTGTACCAGCACCATATAGAAAGTGCCTATTTCTTCCTTTCTCGGTAATGTGATGCTGTTTACTCTGTCTAATATTACACAGGCCTTTTCACACCATATCATGTTGACAATTCATGTCATTTAGGTGAGCTGTCTCCCTTTGATCTCTTTCATTATTATTGCATCCCAGATTTCTCCTTCCTGTTATTCCTTCTCATATGCTCTCCCAGCCTGCACTTTTTCAAAGCTGACTCTCATTTAGTTATTTTCTTTCCATAGTTCTATCTTCTCTAGGAAATTTTCTATTGTTTTGTTTGTACACTGATCTTTCTGTCTTTCATACTTGTGATTTTCATCAAAGTGCTGTGCACTTTCTTTTCCAGATCATTAATAAAGAAGTCCAACAAAGACTGTTCCTAGCAGTCATCCACATGGTAGCCAGAAGACACTTCCCACTACCTCGCTACATTGCAGCTTATTTCCTGTAATTTCATTACTTCAGCAACTTGAAAGCCACATGGAAATGACCAAGCCAATGTGAATTACTTTTTCAGCTAAGATCCTGTTAGATACAACATCATACTTCTATTAAAGCTTATCTGTATTTGAGATAGTTCTCTGTCCTTGCTAAAGGCACTGTACCCAGTGCTCACTGAAGTCAGAAGAGACTATGAGGAACAAAAAGTGGATTTACCAGAGAATGAATGGCCGCCCTACCCTTGCTGTTGTTAAAGTCAGTTGGTAATGTTACTTTTTTCCTCTCTAGTTTTTCATTTATTTGGCTTATTCACAGTGAACATAAAGAATTTAGCCAATTCTTTTAAGTCCTGTAGGATGCAGGTTGTTGCAGGTTGTCCAGGTTTTTCATTTGTTCACATTTCCCTAATGTACTTCCTTATCCTTTATCAGTAAGCGCAGTTTCCTTCACAGGATCCTCATCCCACCCTCCCTCAGTGCTCCAGGCATTTCTCCTTGGTTTTTCCCACTGAGGAAATACTTGAGAAGAAGCTTGGTCTCAGAACCATTTCTGATTTTTTTTCATTTATTCCTCTCATGTGAAAGGCTCTGTTCTCACTAGCACTGCTTTTCTTCAAAAAATACTTATAAAAGCCCTTGAAAGAGTCAAGGTCAATCTCCTTGAACTCCTTGGCTAACATAAAGTTTTGCAATATGTTTTTTTTCAATTGGTCTGGGAGGGTTGAAGGTTTATGGGGAGGGGTGTCTCTTGTTTTGCGGATTGTTTTTTAGGTGTGTTTATATTTAATTTGCAATTCTTGGTTGGCCAAGTACTCAGAAGAGAATTATTTCTTTTGAATACAGATCCACCTTCTTGTGAGGAAATCAAAATCTTTGTTGTAATCAAACTTTTGCACCATAACTTGATGCCAGTCTTACTGTCCCGAAGCACCCGTGAACTTACACTGTTTGAAATAAGCATAACTGACCTGGATTTCTTATTCTAGAACCTGAAAGTGGATTAAAGGGTATCTAGTTTTATTTCATTTAATCATTTCCATGTATAATTACAGTTAGCGATCTCCACAATAAGATGAAATTGAGTGATTTTATACTCTTTAAATTACATAACTAAAAAAAATCATTAGAAACATAACCTTGGATGACAGTAACTTCTTCAAATAATTGATGAGAGAAGGAGCAGAACGTGATAGCTATCAGAAACAAGTCTTGGCTCTCAACACAAAAAGGAAGTAAGAAAAACAGTGAAAGGCCAAATTATGTGTCATATTGCCTCCGTGACAACTTCTTTCAGTTTGAAAGATTTAGTAAGTGATAAGTAATCAGCATAACTGTCTTGGGGAATAGACAGATATTGCTCTCTCTCATATTAAAGACTGGGAAGCAAAGGGGTGACAGTGAGACATATTGACCACGTGGCACAAAACAGACCTATAGCGAGGTACCATTATAAAGAATCTCTTCCTTATTCGGTTTATCCAAGCTACTTTACTATTGCAGTTAGGTATATTTGAAAAAGAACAAGCACACAGAAGCATAAGGAAATAAAGTTCATTGATAGGAGAAAGGCATGAGATCTACCTAGTAATTCCTTCACATTTCTAATACTTGCCATTCTGAATTATATTCCTGGATAGAGCAAATTTTCAATCAATGCCTACATTTATGCTATGAGGGATATTTTTACAGGGATTAATTTGATTATGGGTAGGGATCACTTTTTCAGAAAGTAGTCCCCTCAGATATGCTAGCAGTGCACTTGAATGGGTTAATCGATAGAACCATTGTTTCACAAGGCCAGATCTCTGCCTTTCATTTGATTCTGTCCTTTAAAACAAAAGAATGTCAAATTTTATACAGAATGCAATAAATATCAATGCTTACTTAGAAGCAGAATAAAAAAAAAAGTGTTCTTGGCTTACTCAGAGATGAGGAGGAAAGAGATGTCAATTAATAGTATTGGCTGTTGGGAGCCTACATGCAATGAGCGGCTAGTTTCGGTCATGTTATTAGACAATAGATAACTTCCTTATAAAACTTTATCATAGTTGACACTCTTTCTCTTATTGAAAAGAAACAAAAGACTGATCTGGCATGAAGCCTATATTACATTTTACCTTTAATGGAGATCTCTTCAGATTCAGATCTAAGTTTTAGGCAGACTCATGGCTTATATTGCAGCAAACTTCCATCTTTATTGCTTGTTATGAATGTGAGTTTTATGGAAAACAGAACTGTCAAGCTAACAGCTTTGTGTGATTATTAAAATGTAAAGTTGTTTTTTTTTTTTTAACCTGGGACTAGCTCAGAGTTGTTTATGCACAGCGTGCAAGCTCAAGAACTGAAAGCTTCTGAAAAATAGTGTGTATTTAGGTGACTCATAGCAAATGTGTCATCTGAAGATGAAGCAGTCAACTTTTAAGTGTTGGCTGTTTTGCTGGCTGCCTTTGCTCAAAAGTGGGGGACTCATCTGAGGATTCTTCCCTCTTCCCTTGCACAGCTGCTCAGGAGATGCCATTGGTGCATACAGCAGCATAAATGTTTAATGCCTCCCAGCTGCAGACTGCTTCAACCTTGGGATGGGGTTGATGGTGGCCACAGGCACTGGGAGCAGCTGGAAGGAATGAGGGGAGGCTCTGCCTGACCCCAGCCCAAACCAGCAGCACAGCCCTCCTGTGTGGTAGTGTCACCAAGCTGTGGTGGCTCTCCTTCTGGTCTTTGTACAGCTGAACCTGAATTTATTGCTAGAAAAATCGGTCTGTTGCTTGAAACATGTTCTTCGTGCTTTCTGATGTTTATTCATTACACTGGAGTGGAATGCAGTTATATTAACATTTGATTATTTCTTGTGTTTTGCCTTCACTGCTGCATTTCTGTAGCCAATGTTTTCCTTTTTTGGGCTGAAACGCTTTTCCCCATGTTGTGCAGGCCTGGTCCCTCGCTGTGTGCGACGTAACCCCTGGCAACGCCCGGCACCTCGGTACAAACACGATGGATGGCGGCTCCCCGCATACAAGTGCATGTCTCTGGCACCCACCAGGCTGTGGATGCTACCCTGGGGGGCTGTGGTGGCCTGGCACGCTCCCCGGCTTGCTGCCAGCCAGGGCCCTTAACCCTGGCTGGTCTTTGTTCATTAGCAGCAATGCAGCTAATGAAGTTGCCGTGAACTTTTTCATGGTGTACAGCATGTGAGGTTTTCAGACTCGTCCATCATTTGGTTTATTTTCTTTCAGCGCATTTTGCTGACATCAATAGCAACAGAATGAGGTCAGGACTGAATTCTTCTGAATATCTGTCCTCTAAGGAATTTGTTTTTCCCCAGTAAACCGGTAAATAAATCTGGTGTTCTATAGCAATTTAGCTTCTTGAGAAATTTCAGCTCAGCAGTGATACTTCCAGAGAAGACCTGAATTTGCCCGATTGGGTAGCTGAGTTGGCAGAGGAGCAGCAAGGTCAGGTCATAAGTCCAAGGACTTCACCAGAAGAAGGATGGATCTGGGTTGGACCCAGGCGTGTCCTGGATCTGCAAATCCACTTCAGTTTTAAGTGTTCATTTGAATTTTCTCTCATTATGCTTCTGCATCCAAAAGGCAATGAATAGTAACGCTGGTTTCAAATAATACTTCGGATAAAGTGAAGCAAGGATTTTTCCTTGCTCTGGTGCAGCTATTTCTGTTTTAGTCTGTGTCTTTGTGGAGATGACTCAAATTAATGGAAACCCAGGGGAGTGTTTGAACACAAAAGTTGACCCACTGAGTATTTTGTCATCTGCTTTATTTTGGAAGAAATATTCCAGAGAAAGTTGGGAGAAAGTCATGAGTGCTTTAGAACTAGCATTGTGATATTATTTCCTGAAGATTTAGTGCCCTTTGATGGCAATCTTTCAGCAGAAACTCATGAGTAGTCATGTTGTGAAGGAATTAGGAACTTTTGTGGCTTGTCATTAATTTACAAATCATCAAAACTGTATCTCTGAGGTGATATGCAATCTTGAGTAATTTCCATTATATGACATGACAACTTTCTCCTATGTACAAATTGCCCTCCGGAAATGGGACAAAATGGGAGTCACTCACATTTAAGTCTTGGCTTACACCATAAAATTTAAAAGTTTTTTAGAGTTGTGAGCGGTCCCTTCAGAAAAGAAGAGATCCAAAAGCTGAACTCAAATCAAACTGGAGCATCCTCTGTAATTTCAATTTGTTTGTATGTAGGATTTCAGTTGACTCATCTTTCAATACAGCTTCAATTTGGATAGACCTTTTTGTGTTCAATATTTCTTTGTTTAGAAACACCCTTTCACATATTTAAATTCTTCCATATTTCTATGCATTTTTAATTTTAGTTACATTTTTTATCTTATTTTGCTTCAGGATCTGGCTAGTACAATAAATATGCAAATTTGTGTTTGTTCTCTTCACCCTTATTGCCTAATTAGGAGAATATTTTTCTATTCATGCCTGGGAAAAGCAGATTTCAAAACAATTCCATAGATCTAGACTTACTGTGAGGTTTTATTTTGGAAGGGATTATTCTCCTGATGAAAATGCAACCATCATATCAATTTAATATTCAGTCTAACTCCTTCAATCCTAACTTTATGGCAAAGGATCAAGTCAATAAGAGTTTATGACTTTGTCACAACAGAGTCCTTTCCTCATTCAAGGAATAAATACCAGGCCATACAGAAACCCATTATGTATTCTTGGTATGTAAACCATTCCAGAATAAAATTTAATAACAGTAATGAAACTAAATCAACATGACAAATTTCAAATAATGCAGTGGAACATTTTTTTTTATCCTCCATCTGTTAAGACTAACTGAAACAGCAGAATCATGAAGTGCAAAGTCCTACAGAATAATGCTATGGATTTTGCTGCTGCTGCTGCAAAAACCCCCAAGCTTTATCAAAAAACATCTGCTGAGTTCCCTTTGAAATCACTGTCAGCTGAGACCAGCGCACAGTAAATTATTCTCCCGGTTCCATCGGCCACCTTTACTCCTCTGGTACAGCATACAGTACACCACTAGTAGCTGTTAAGAATATTTCTTCTGTGTGTATGCTTGCTCTCGTATTTATAAATAAAGGGGTGAAAAACAACAAGGAGAAGTCCACATATGTAAATTTTCTGTTCAGGGCTGCTGCATATCACTTGTATATTTTTAAAAGGAGATGAGAACAGATTCAAAGGGCTTCAGTCTCATTTTAATACAAAAGATAACCTGCCTCAGATTTTGTGGCAGGGAACATCATCTGGATTATAAATATGATCAGCCAGATTTTTGGTTGATTGAAATCAGTATATAGTTTGGACCCGGCCTAGATTTGATAAGGTCCTTCTTGTCTATTGTGGGAAATTTTCTGAAAACTGTCCATCTCCATCGGTGTATTCTACTGCAGAGCTAGCTAACAAAGGCTGTGTTAACTAACAAAACATGTACCCTAGCTGTGGTGGTTGCTGACATGATGGATAGTGCTGCACTGTCAGGTAGGGCCCTACTTAGCCCTTCCTTCAGGGACTTGTGAGACTTCAGAAGACCTCATGCACTGGTTGCATGTCAAGACTTCCTATGGAGAAGGAAAGTCAGTCCCCATTTGTGAGGACCAAGAAAGAGGTGATGGAGCACTGGAACAGGCTGCCCAGAGAGGTTGTGGATTCCCCTTCTCTAGAGACTTTCAAAACCTGCCTGGATATGTTCCTGTGTAGCCTGCCTTAGGTGACCCTGCTCTGTCAAGGGGATTGGACTTGATCTCCAGAGGTCCCTTCCAACCCCTACCATTCTATAATTTTATGATTCTACGATTCTATGAAAAAGATCAGAATAAAATCACAGATTTCCACTGTGCAGTCAGATAGCTGCTTTGCACCCAACCTGTCTGCATCCATCCCTCATTTTCTGTGTCCAATGACCCCCAGTTCTGCATCTGGTAATCTTCTCTCAGTGAAGCAACAGCAGTTACTGTAACCCTAAATAAAGCAGGAGGGAGAGGTCTGTGATGGGACCTGATCTGGGGAAGTAGCCAAATCTAGGTTTTAATGTGTTGGCAAAATCAGCAGTTAACACTTTAGTCCAAGAAGAAGGTCTTCTGCTCTTAATTTAGTTGTGTATGAGAACCTGGAAGTATTGGAGGGCTGTTGCAGAGGGCTCCTATATGTTGTTGGGTTTGCACCACCCATGGATACCATGGAGAGTATGGGAAACCAGACCCTCTGAAAATAAAACAGTCATGGTGTAGATAACAGTCTAATAAGTGAATAACTAAAGGGCTTGTGGTGGGGACTCCAGCCATGTGTCCAGCCCATGCCCATCACTCTGGGAGCTTTAGGTCCTTTGGAGACTACAGAAGGCAAGAGCAGCGTGGGGGTAGACTGCCAAGATGGGTGGTGCCGATGGATCTGCAGCTGTAGGAAGGAGACACATGGCTTACTTGCTCTTCGGAGGGGTGACAAAAGTCTGCTTCTTCCTTGAGGGTAAGTGAGGAAGGTGGGCCTGCTTTGAGAGAGGGGGTGTTCTGTGTGTAGAACAGACTGTTCCCCCTTGTGCCTTTACCCTTCCTGTTTATGCAATTACTCCCATCAGTATGATACTTAAAAACAACTCAGATCCTGATAGTATTTTTAATATATATGATCTGCAACTGTAAAGGTCTATTCCCTATTTATATCAGTCAGTATTTTTTAATTACTTGATGTACTTTCGCCTCTGTGGAGCCTTCAGCTTGTTGTGCTTGCAGAGCTATTTATATTCTGCCTTGCCTTGGGACTACTTTCAGAACAGTTGGTATTCAACCTTTACAAAGAAAAGTCTTTAAGCTCTGGGAGCAAGCAATAAAAAACTAGAATGCACACAACACAACAAATAATACCAGTTGCACCAAATCCTATTAATTATTTTTAAATGTCCTTCAGCTCAATTACAGAGGAAACTACTGGCCTCTTGGCTTAGAACAAAAAGCGTAGAGGCTGCATGATGGTCTGTGGTTGAAAGCATTCCCCTGAGCCCTGATGGGAATGGAGAACAGGCTTGTGTTCACTGCCCTCACTGTGTATGTAAGGTCAGTGTATCAGAAAATAGCCAGTCGAACAGCTTGTTTCAAGAGCTTTAATGCACTGATTATGAATCTTATTTTATTGTTAATGTTCCTTCTAAGCTTGACATTAATCTCCTTATTGCACTATGCACACAACACTATGGATTATTTTTTGGATGTAGAAAGGAGGATTAAAAATACTCCTGAACTGTCTACCCACTTCACAGAAATATTAAGCAATGGAACCAATGTATGACAAGATGGGAATCCTCTCTCTGGGATTTCACAAGGGAATAGGGAGTCACATGTAGTCTGGACTGGAGCTTTAGATGAGAAAATAATGCTCTGTTTTCTCATAAAACCAGTGAGTCATTGCAACCAAAATAATTTCAAGGAAAGATCAGTTTCAAAATTGTTTGATTCAGAAAGTACTTGGAAAACTTTTTAATTTTGAAAGGAATTGTGTCAACACTTTCTTAATGGAAAACAAAAATTGAAGCAGTCTTTTCCTGTAAAACTTAGGCTAACTCAGTACAAACTTAAATGGTCAGAAAGGGAATATTTTAAAATTAATATTTTAAAATCAATAAGGACATGTTTGATTCACCATGATCCATTTTATTTCCAATTTAATGAATTTTGATTTCTCATACAAGCCTTTTGTGGCTTGTTCTTGGTTTTACATACATGCTGAGACAAATTTATTTTGTATGCATGTTACCCATCCCTGAATGACTCTGGAAAAAATGAGTTCAAAAGGGACCCTTTTGAGCTGTTCAGGACTTGTTATACTGTCTCTTGGTTAGGAGCAGCTGAGAAGATGCTCACCTGTTTTCACTAGATAAATACCTATTTTGTTGGATGAAAGAGGTTAATAGCTCATGTGATGTATATAGGGTAGTTGGTAGCCTAAGAAAAGTTGGTTCACACATACATCTTCAAAAACATGTTTAATAGGAGAAAAAATTGCACCTATTATGTGTCAGTGTTGTCACAGTCTAATCTGGCAATTTTAAAAATTCTAGTTCCCTGCTTGCTGGTTATGACTTCACTCAAACTTGTATTGCAGTCACAGTGTCATGCAAAAAGGATATGTTCAGGCAGAGTGACTTAGCTGGTAGCTGGTATTCTGTCTAAAGTATAACACGCTCTTGTGAGCTGGGCGATGTCAAATTTCACTGTATATTTTTTAGTCCCTTTTATAGCCCAACACTTTTTACTAATCGTATTTCAATTTGCATGCCATAAATTCACAGGAAGGCAGGGCAGTATTTTCAAGAGGTTGTCTGAGAGCTTTCCCATGCAACAGGAATTGCCAACCCCCTGACCCAGTTACAGCATACTTGTGATGGGGGATATCTGCAACTGTGGTTTGTGACCAGGACAAAACTTTCCCAAAGTCCCTCAGACAGCTTAAACCACAGGGTATTTGATTCAATTTTGGCCAGCCCTCGTTTGAATCTGGATTTACAAAGATGTAGGATAGTGAAGGTGGGGGGAAGGGAAGGGAAGGGAAGGGAAGGGAAGGGAAGGGAAGGGAAGGGAAGGGAAGGGAAGGGAAGGGAAGGGAA
>JANHFX010023617.1:0-15609 GCA_027560015.1 Chloroceryle amazona | reverse complement strand
TATTTATTGGTACTATATGCCATATTAAAATAAATTGATATGATTAGTTAGCTAACATTTTATATTTGTTATTATTAGTTCATATTAGTTACTCAAACTCTCTGCCTAAATCTTCTTTCAAATGGAAAGGCAAATTTTTAAAATTAGGGAGATATGATAAAAATATTTGATGAAATAATGTTTTAGGAAAAGAAAATAGACACTCTGTTAAAACTCAGAATATTCTGCTGGTGTTTGCACTCTGGCTACGTCCTTATCTAGGGGGTCTGTGAGAGAGATTCACACTGTGCCTCTGAATTCAGCAGTCTCTGAGACAGGCTTTGCTCATCTACGGGTGAGCTCAACTGCAGAAGCTGGTACCAAAACAGGTCCCACCAGGACATGAGCCTGGAACTGGGCTGCCCAAATAAAAGCTTGGAGCTGGTAGTCTGGTAGACAGGTTTTCCTCTGAACAAGTTAAATGCAGTATATATCTTTTAAATGTACCAAAGTAGTAGGAACAGCACAAAAATCCAGATTAAGTATGCACGTGGGAAATTTTGCTCTACTGGTTTTTTCTAGCATCTTCTCCTAACAGCTCTGGAGCCATTTTATATAGTGGATATTGAGAGGAAATTCACCCTAGTTCAATGCGCTGTGCTTCAGTTCAACCCCTATGAAGCCTTGGCAAAACAAATGGTGCTGATGTGATGGGGTTATATAGTCTGCAATACCAGTTTGTTATTTTAATTATTTTAATTCAATACACTACAAGGTAGCTTAGCAGGTGCAGGTGACTTTCTCCCCAGAGGTCTGCCCCTGAGAAAAAGGCAGCTAATAACAGAGAGTCTTGCATGTTTCAAACAAGATCAGGCTTACCACAAAAGATACAATTATTCATTTGAATTGACCATTACTGAGACATTCAAAGACCATGCAGAAACCAGAATCACCACCCCAGAATAAATCCTGCAGTTGCTGGGAAAAAAAAAAACAAAGAAATGTATTGTATGTCAGTAATTACCATCTGTAAAGAAAACCCTACATTAAGAAATTTAAAAAAACCACAACCAAACACCCAAGGAAATAATTGTTTAGCTACTATGAACAGAAGAAAATACATTTCTCTGAGATTAACTCTGTGTCAAGTTTGGAGCTTTGAAAGACTGCCAGCTGTCCGGGTATACATATTTCACTACTGAAGTATGATTGTGTTTCAGAACGGTTGAGACCTCCAAAATGATGTAATCCCCAGCGGAAGACTGACAAGCTTTGAGATATTCCAAAACACAGATGACATGAAATAACAAGTAATCAGTGTAACTATATTGTATATTACCCTGCAAGAATCCAACAACACAAACCTAATGCACCAGATAACAGTATGGCTTTGAGCAAACCAGGAGTAGCATGTCGCAAAGATTTTTACAAAGAAGAAATCATTCAAGAAGGACAATTATCTACATGGGTGGAGGGAAGAAAGATGGAGGGGAACATATGCCTTTCATAATTAGGGGCCTCGATTATATTGTAGCCGAAAGGGATTTTTTTACATTTTAAATTTGATTACATTTCAGAATGAAGCACACTAATTGGTAGTTCTGCAGTCTGTTTGAAGAGGACTTCATCTACTTAGGGAAGGGGAAAAAATAACAAAACCCAGTGACCTTCATACCATCTATGCCTAATATCTAGTAGTTTTGCCTGAAGTGTTCATGGTCCCTTTTTGATTGCTGAAGCTATCTCTGGGAATAAGTGCTCCATGAGTCATCCTAGTTTATCTCCTTGAAACCAGGAAAGAGATACTAGTGAATACACTAGAACCAAATAGATATTAAATCCAACAATCACAGCTGCTACAAGGAAAAACAAACCAAACAACTCTGTCACTACAAGTAAAACTGAAAGAAGTTATTTGCACAGGCAACACACGAGATGGCATCTCAAACCCAGGACCATTGAGAGAGTCAGTTAAGCAAGGGACATGTGCATTGTAAAGTGCAGAACCCCACACTTTTTGCAAAATAAAAGGCACGATGTACTCCCAGTTCCCATATATATGTGTTGCTGGACAAGCAGATGCTAAATGGGCATGGAAAATGGAAGCAAAAATAACAGACTGTTGTTTCTTGTCTCATAAAACCAGCTGTAAATGTGTATATACAATTGCTTCTACTTATTTCTCAAACTATATGCCAGAAAAACATGTATTTACTGCACAGACAAGTGCTGTCTACAACACAAGAACTGAATAAGAACCACCACGATTATGTTAGGAGCCATGAACTTGAAGTAAAATATCCAGACCTTTAGACATAGATAGTGCCAGTGAAAGGAGATGAACATTCACTGTAAGCCTGTTTCTGAAGAAAGAAGGGGTTTGCAGAATGTGAAGCAAGTAGACATAAATGAATAATTATGAACAGAAATAAAGCAACACGCAAGCTTTGCAATGTGACCTTTACTGATGAAACCCCCAGCAGCAGTTTGGACACTGTCACCATCCTGTTGTGGCTCACTGCAGACATGCCTCAGGCAAGCACATACCTAATTTGGTGAAGGATGCTTCCCACACTTCACCCTTGGGAATGGAGAGACAGGTATTTCATAAGGCTGGTTCCAGACACCCAACTAAACAAGATCATGCCCTTGAAAATCTTTCTGTTGGCTATAAAAGACAGACAGAGAAGGTTCTTATTTTAAACCCGGCAGCAGCACTTTTCCATGGCTATAACCATTCACCAAAGACTGTTTAATAACTCTAATTGTACCTATCTCTCCCTTTATTTTTTTTTTCCAAGTCTTGAGGGCTACATCAATACACATGGTGTATACAGATCCGTAAAACAAATATGCAGAGACAGCACCATAAGCAAAAGCCTGAGGAAGGAGATTTGAATAAAGCTGGAAGGTTCACGTATTATATCCACACACTCCTCCCCATTAATACAAATCCATGTAAGTCAAATACATACTTATGTTGTTTTTTGTTAAATGAATGTCTAATTGGCTATGACTGGCTGTTGCCACCTCTCATCAGGCAACTATTTCCACAATAATGTTTATTTTAATGAATAAAGTGGGAAATTAAAAGAGAATCAGACATCTGGTTCATAACTAGCCTCAGCAATGCATAGTGTTTTCCAAAATCGTGAACGGCACAAACATCGCATTTACACAAAACTCTGAATTAACAGAGCTCCCTCAAATCCAATTTTAGAAACATTATTCTCCTTGCCTGATAAAAGTATATACAAGAAAGAAATAGGGGAAAAAAATCCTTAGGCTATGATCTGTGAACTTTCCTGTCTTGACAGACCACAGTCCCAGTGTCTGCAAAAGAGAACAGGAAGGTCATAGCAAAATGTAACTTGACCTGAACTTTAACCATCAGAGGTGACATTTACTCAACTATAAAATTTAAAACTAAACAAGAACAAATAGGGAGAAAGGGACTATGAGAGCACCTTCTCCATGTTGATTTAAAATTCAAGACCATGAGAGATCTGCCTCTAAAGTTTACAGTAGGGGCTTGAATACACATGAAGGAATTTGTGAGAAAGCACTCATTTAAATAAAGTAGTGCTTTTGAACTTCTGGAGTATTTGACATTATTTAGATGTTATTGAAAACAAAGTGGTAGGAGCACTGAAAACAGCTCTAAGGAAGGTATTTATAGTGTATTAAAAAAAAAAAAAAAGTTGTATTAGCAAGGTTGACAGATCAATGATTATATTCCATAGAATCATGTAGGCTGTAAAAGACCTTTAAGATAATCAAATCCAACCATTAACCCTACTTTACCAAGTCCACCATGAAGCCATATCCCCAAGCACCACATCTATATGTGGTTTTTAAACACATCCAGGGACGGTGACTCAATCCCCTCCCTGGGCAGCCTGTTCCAATGGCTGACAACCCTTTCAGTGAAAAAATTTTTCATAATGTCCAGTTTAAACCTCCCCTGGTGCAGCTTAAGGCCCTTCCCTCTTGTTCTGTCAATAGTTACTTGTGAGAAGAGACCAGTGCCTACCTCTCTACAATGTCCTTTCAGGTGGTTGGAGAGAGTGATAAGGTCTCCTGTTCTTAACCTTCTTATGTCCTTATGTCAGAATTGATCCATAGACAACATCATAACAGTGTGATCCATCCCTTAAACTCAATCTCAGGATTGTTGCAAGCAGGAGAGGCACTGCATGTTTTCACATCGATGTATACAGAAGCAGAACCTGACCCTTAAAATATAATATATGTGAAAGCAAATTATGTTGACTATAATGAATGACTGAACAGAAGACCTCCAGAGCCAAAATCCATGAGTCTTCAAAGCTTGCAATGAAGAGGGGAAAATTAGGGCATGCTGTCTAGTGAGCTGCTTGGGCGAGTGATACATGTTTAAGCCATAAATCCCTGAGCTATTTATTAAATTCTAGGAATTCTTTTCAATGTGATTTTTATATTCCTGATTCTGATGCTGGGATATTTAGGTGACCAACACAGAAAAGCTTCCACAAGATAAAAGATCATTTATGATCAATTATTCAAAAGATTCTTTGGTTTAACACTGTGATAATGTAGAGTCATAAGACTCCATTTTACGCCTGGGCTCAACTGCTTCTTGAAATACTGGATTTGAAGATATTGCATCACCATTAAAATACATGGAGATTGCCAGCCTGACATAGGTTGACTGCTCAAAATTCAAAGGACAGAAAGCACCCTCGACAAAATCTCATGGTAAGCACAGGAGAATTACTACCACCACTGAGCTGAAGAAAACAACGAGAAATACCTAAAGCTGGCAGTTATTCCTCCTTGACTCAGCAGAGGCAATGCTGTCTGTCCTTGTGCCATCTGATATAGCACACAGCGTGTGTATATTTGCAACAGATACTAAATTGACAGCAATTACAATAGAATGCTTAGAAACCCTTGCAAGAAGGCATTCAAATGTAACAAAGCAAAATTTTGCAATCTACTGCAAACACCTTAACATTTGGGTCTGTGTGGAAAAGAAAAACAAAACCCAAAGTTATCTCATTAGTTTTATGTCATATGGGTGGTGACTACTAAAACTTTTTTTTTCTGATTTTTTTTTAATTTGACGGTTATTTAATACTTTGCCAGGCAATACTTGCCAGGCTGGGTGTGCTCTGCAAAACAGCCAGAATTTACTCATAATTTTACAATATGCCAATACTTGAAGGTTTTGCAAGGAAGTGACTCATACAGAACGAAGTAAAAAAAGATTTATTTAACCATGCCACATATATATAAAAATTACATTTTAAAAAGCTGCCTAACTCTATAGCAGTTTCAGTGTTTGTTTTATGCTTAAAGCAAAGAGATATTTGATGTTAGAAGCACCTTATAAATGATATTGAGTTTCTGTGCTGAAAAAGAATACAAATCATTAATGAAAACTGCACCATATCAGTTTCCTGTTGCAGTTGGCTGTCCTGCTAAGTTGGCAGCAAGACAGGAGCCTGCAGAGCTGCAGGCATATGTCTCATGTTAAAGAAAAAAAAAAAAAAAAAAGATTTCTTGTTATAAACACTTCAATGAAAATTACTATCCAGTTTGGAGCCAACTGAGACCAGGTGCTGAAGACAAAATAAACAGACAACATATGAAAGTTTGAAAAAAAAAAGAATCCCCAACACCACTGGGCTTCCACTGGGATTGTCTTCTACCATATATTTTAATATACATTATAAAATCTAAACAAATATCCCTGCATGTGTACAAAGCAGCCTGATTTTCTCACCTTTAGGACCATAGCTTTTTAAGACTGGTTTTTAAGCTATGCTCCATATTTTAAGACCTACCAAAAATATGCATATGCAAATTTAGATATAAATTAATCCAGAACACTACTGCAATTTGTCACCCAAACAATTCACTAGAAAACCCTCTGTGTTTCCCAGCTGAGAAACAGGCCAGGAATCCACCCAGATGCAAAGGCTGAAGTCAGTGACCACTGATTTGGTACAATCGTCTCCCACAGATTTTGAACAGAAATGGGAAAAAGCCTTTAGAAGGATCACAGAAAGGTACTGAGGTTTTGGACAGCTCAAGGGTCCTAAGGAGAGCTGACAAAAATTAGGACATGTCCTCTGTGCCTGCAGAGTCAGTGGCTGAAGAAAAGCAGGTCATTGCTCCAGTGCATAGCCAATTTCTCCTCATTTTTGCAGAGGTGTCACAACAATCCCAATGAATCCTTTTGCCTGTTGTGTAAACCAGATGAATATCTTGGGACATGTGAAGTGAACCTTCCCCAGTAGCTCTGTTACCATGAAACAAAGGACTGAATTGTTGCAGCAGTGGCAATGCCTCAGGGCTCCTTACACAGCCCCTCTCATATGGCCAGGCTGCAGCTTTGCTTGTCTTCCACAAGCTCCTGGCAGGGCGAAAGTCAGATCCACAGTTCTCTGTGACTGCTGGGCCACAAATATCTTCTGCTGGATTGTGTCCAAAATTCATCAAGAAAATAATAGAGATACTAAGATGTGATCTTATACCTACCCTCTGCCAGTCAGAGAGGGGTATTTTAGGTGTCAAAATCAGCTGGAGCAACAAGAAAAAAAAGTCTCCTGAACGTCCAACTCCCATTTCAGCATGGGGAAGAAGATGGTGTGCGTTTCCTCTGGCTGCAGTACCAATGGCTGCAGTGTGGCAGGATGAAGGTATTTAGCTCTATCAGAAACTACATTTTTTTCATCCGATGCAAAGGGAAAACTCATTCATTCCAGCTGTGCCTTATCTGCACACCAGCCCAGGAGGGCTCTGCAGGGCAAGAACCATCTCCTTGTTACCCAGGGAGACAGAAGGAGCATGGGAGAAAGAAACATTGCCATAATCTGAGATGACTTTCTTTTTTATCACTTGACTGAAGCCATCCTATGAGAAAGTTTTTCTTCCTTGTGATGCATCCATGACAATGCAAGCAGCCCTGAGCTTTGCAGCACCACACCACCACCAGCATAGACAGCTCCTCTCGATAACACAGCATAATTACCTCTACACAGACCATACTCAGTAGCAATTCTGGTGTTTGCTTTTGTTACAGAGTAGCTATTAGGACCTGTGGGCTACAGGACAGCACGGATTCCCCAAACAACATAGCACATAATCGTGCACATACAACAGCCTGACCTGGTGGGAAGAGGTCTTCCCAATTCAAACTGCACTGCAAATCTCTCCTGATAACTTTAGGCATGAAAATGATCCTTAAGCATCAGGGACTAGAAGAAGCTAATCAGTATTTCAAAGAGAAGGCTGTCTGGACATTCAAAACGTGTAGCTATTTGATGTTTTGAGGTATTCCCTCACCCTCTGTAACCCATTCTATGAACTTTTAACATAAACAATTTAATTTATAAATCTTCACTCTTGTGGGGAGCTGATCCCTATCTGCTTGCAGCCAGACTCCCACGCATCCCTGGAATCAAGGAACAACCCTTAAACACAAGTCCTGTACCCAGACCTGAAGGACCACCCCTGCAGGACGCAGCACTGCTAACACATGCCTCTTATTTTTTGTGCAGACAATGCAAATGCAGAGCTCCTGAAACATGACCGTGCAAATCGGAAGTTCTTGAGAACACCTGGGAGTCTGAACAGCTTGTTAAAAATTCTCTAAATGTTCAAAAAAACACCAAACAAAACCCAGAACTTGTATTTCTTGAATTACACTGCTATGAAAAATCAGAAGGGACAATATTTAATTTTGATTTTTCTATTTTTCCCGTAAATGATAGCAAGAAACAACTTGGTTGCAGCTTTTATTTTGGATAAATATAGCCAGCTATGGTCCTCAGCATAAATACGTACACAACACAGAAAAACCAGATTAATCCTTCTCTTATTTGCCTACATGTTCCATTAATAAAGTGTTTAGCTTTTAAGAACATGTGAAAGAATTGTTTCTGTAGTAAGGATTAAAGTTTCAATAAATAGCAAAGTGAAAAAAAGACTGCAAATATTTCCTTCAAGCCATGACTTTTTTTTTTTTTTAATCTGTTGTGAAACTCATGAGTTATTTGGAAATAAGCTATTTTACAAGTAAGGAATAGGGCTAACGTTTCACTGAACTAGTGAAAACTTTATAGAAAATATTCATGATAAAAGCATGCAAAATTTAAAAGCACTCAGCAGTTGCTCTTGGATGTTATAATTTTAAACAATGGTAATTTCACAGTATTTTTCTGAACTGCATGAATTGGGGTAGAGTGGGATGGGGAGAGGGTAGAAATCATTAGTAGATACCTGATCTATACCTCACTGTGAAGCAGGCACCCTCCTGAGTCCCTGCACAAGGTGGGTGGCACATTCAATCAAATCTACAGGGTCTACATGACAACCACACCCTAGGACCTAATTTCATACCTACCTACCCGTAACTGGGAAATTATTGCTCCAAATCAGCAATAAAGCCAAGACCATAGCCAAGTGAAAAAAAAAAGAGTCTGTCCTCTGAGACAACTGGCCCATCCCTTTCCAGGAATGTAAATGCTTACTGTAAAACCAGCATTGATCTCAGAACTCATGATATTTAGCTCACACTAGCAGTAAGCTCACAATACGTTCAGGTAGCCTGGGTTACATTTCCCCCAAGAATTCTGTGCTGAGGACTACGAGAAGCGGAATTTAGAAAAAGCAAAATCCATTTTATGATTTAGAAGCTCATAAAGAACAGTTCCTGGCACAAGAGGGTTCACGCCACACCTATGCTTGAGAGGGTGCAACTGATACCCACAGGGGTACCAGCCAAGGGGTCCCACACATGGGCAGCATAGCTGTCTGCCCTGAAGCCTGGCAGGGCCTGTGGCTGGCTTGCTGGCCCCAAGAGCACACCACAAAAGGCAGACCTTCTCTACAAACCTCCCACAGAGATCTGCAGATGAAAAAGAGAGAACGGCGCAGCTGAAAAAATAAGAGTTTTAATTGCCTTGTGGCTCTATTAGCATTACTTTTGCATACGTTTGTAGTTGCACACAGCTCTGCGTGGACATTCACGAAATCAACCTTTTTTTTTTTGTAAACAGCTTCCAAAAAGACACTTTCTCCACCCTCAAATGCCCCCAAATCCAGCATTTTGTTGAAAAGCATAATTTTCCATTATGTTTTGGTCTATTCTGTTTCTCCTCCAATTTGTAACTTACTGCTGCAAACAGTGATGAAGAACATATGTCTGTGGTAAATTACACCCAGGAGAAATCTTGGAACTGTTACATTCAGTTTTATTACCCAAGGCATTAAGATAGTCTACTACAACACGCATTATTTAACAGTTCCATCAAACACAACACCACTAATATATTTTTATATTATTATGCAGGAGAAAAAAGAGCATCGTATTTCTTAAATCTCATTAACATTGGTGATTAGCATGTTGCATTTGCATTAACAGTTCTAGGATATTTTTAGTGCTTTAATGAAATAAGGTGTTACATAAATGCAGAATGATACTGTACAAATATTTTGTAAAACATATGTTCAGGCAACAATAAAGTTGAGAAGTGTAACACTCAACAGCCAGGAAATTGTGAGTGCTTACGCTTCTTCCACAATATAAGCTCATGCAAGTGCCGCACCTTAACCTATTCTGCAGAGAGGGGGCTGTAATCATCCCAGCTCTACATCAGGGAAACCCAGTGTGGCCAACTGGATGGAGAGACTAACACATCCAAGAATCGCTTTCTTTTGCACGACTGCAAATAGTAATCCGGTTTCCCTTGGCAACACCAAAACCCAAATATAGCATAAATATCCCCTGTGCATTGGTGTGCTGCATCTTTTGGGGGAGGTTTGCACTAGTTCTGTGAGGTAGCCGCATCACTGGAGATTTCCTATAAGCATGAACTGAGGCAAGCAAAAGGAAGTTTCCATTTAACAAGTATAATAGGAATAAAAGATACCTCGTATAAATCTGGCTATTACTTTGACTGATGACTTGACCTCAAAAGTCAAGTTTTATAAAGTTTTACATGGGTTTTTGCATTTTAATTCTCAAGTGACTCCATAGGAACAACAACTAAAACCAAAAAAATGTTTATCTGTCAAGACTGCATGCCTTTCATGCTCTGCAGAGAAGAGGAAAGCAAAAGGCTCAGGCAGCAGTTCAGAGCCACAGCTGAGATTCACCTTTTAATTTCAACTTAACCAAACCACCTTAGTACAGTGTTGGGACCAAACTAAAACCAAAACAGCAGGCACCAGGTGTATTGGGAAGCAGAGCATAAAGTCCTCTTTCTTCAAAGAAATTTAATCACAAATACGTGACAATGTAATTTTATCTAATGCTTTTATTCTTCAAGTTCCAAAATGAGTCACACAAAGCTGAGAGCACCAGTTTACTTCATGAACTGCAAACCAGAGACCCAGAGAAAGTTACTTGCTGAATATCATATAGAGATTCTCACTTACTTTATTAGTACTTATTCCTCACACAGAAGAATAACTGAAGCCATATTGTTCTGGTTCTCTGTGGTGTTCAGTCCATACAGTGACTGCAGCCATGGCTCACAAAAAATACACCATATAATCATGAAATTGAAGGTGGTGCTCACAGGGGTCAAGTGACACTCGCATGGGAAACTGAGTTACTGGCATTCACAAAGTCTGAAGCGCCTGGCTTTGCAGCCTACGCATTATTACTTCTGTATGCCTTTCTAAAGGCAGCAGTGAATTTTTCTGTGTGCTGCTGTAACCAAAGCTGTCCAATCATGCATCGCCAGAAGGGTCTGAAACTTCACCCTGCATCTCTGCAGGTTATGCTACTCAGTAACAGCAGCTTTACTGCACAATAGATATTGAATATTCAGGAACTCAGGTCCCACATGGGAACCCAGAGGTGAGGAGTGAGCCAGGGGGCAGTGTCTTGAACTCACCCAGTAACTGCCTCAGTTTTGTCTCCTGACACATCCAATTTAACACTCTTCCTATCACTTACCTTGATGGAAAGCTGAAAATAAAAGACAGTGAAAATTTTGCCTTATTCTGATCACGAATGGGAGATTCCAAGAATTACTTCCTGGTCATTTAAGACCACACACACCAAAAAAAAAAAAAAAAAAAAAAAAAAAGAGAGAGAGAGAGAGAGAGGGGGAGAGAGGTTTTCTTTTTGTCTTGTTTCTGATTCTGACTTAAAGTAAAATGAGAGCAGCTGCTGTAGGTCTGGACCACAATCTGTCCAGTTCTGTGCCTGTTGCTGACTGGCAGAGCTGGATTGAGAGTGTGAAAATAGGTCAGTCTGTGTCTGCTAAAAAGAACAGCCAGTTTGTAGTTCATAGCATGTTCTGCTTGAAGCATAAGTCTCAGCATCATATCCCCTACTGTACCAAAAGGGTAAACTGGAACTGACATCTATTCCTTGATTTCCAGCCCTGCCACAAAGAAAGTCCTACTGCTGTGCTTTTGAAAGAAAGCTTGCAGGTGATCCTATGGTTCTGACTTGCTTTGCCTCTCAAGCAGGGAGCAATGCACCCAAGGTTCAGAGGGAAGCAGGATGTAGAACACAGGCCTGGTAAATTACAGGTCAAGAAAGAGGTCTAAGGCTGCTTAGATTGTTTTCTCAGTATTCCCAATTCAATCATACTGCAAATAGAGCAAATTAAAAATTCAGCAAATTTCACTAATGTGAAGTAATCTGTGGGATGAAGAAAGGCTGGAAACATACCTATGGGGCTTTCCTAGAAATTCCATTTTATACTCCCCTCCCAAGACAATCCTTACTTTTGGTCATGACAATAAGTTTCAATTATTTTTTTCTCTCTTATGAATAAGTCATCGAGGGTGGTAGAGCAGTGGAGTAGGCTACCCCCGGAGGTGGTTGAGGCCCCATCCCTGGAGACATTTAAGCTGAGGCTGGACAAGGCTCTGAGTAGCCTGGTCTAGTTGAGGGTGTCCCTGCTCACAGCAGGGGGGCTGGACTAGATATGTTAGGAGGTCCCTTCCAGCCCTAGCCATTCTATGATTCTATGAAGTCAAAAGAACTGTCATCCTAAATAAGATGTAAAAATAAAGAATGCTGATAAAACAAAAAACATGCAAGCAAGGGGAAATACTATCACACACCTTGAGCAGAAAGGACAAACATGGTTGTGCTAAACACACAGATACAGAAATAGGATGCAAGGACTCTGGCTTTGTGTTATGCAAGCAACTTTATCACATAGTAATGATGTGCTTGGTCTAAAACTACCCATACTGGGTCTCACTGAGATGGAGTTAACTTTCTTCACAGAAGCTTATGTGATGCTGTGTTTTTGATTTGTGGCTAAACCTGTGTTGATAACACACAAAGGCTTTGGCTGTTGCTGAACAGCACTTGCACAGTGTCAAGGCTTTCTCTTTTTCATAGCCAGATGCCCCATATAGCAGAATGCTTATGCCTAAGGAGATGAATGCTGTACTTTGGACATCCACCATGCTTCTAATAGTCTGCCCACAGTGTAAAAAGGCAGATGTCATTTTATTTCATAAAATAAATAATCTTTGCACCAAAACATTAATTCACCTGTTCACCTGCCTAGAAGTTGAGAATAAACACCCAGATACTCATTTTTACTCAGGAAACATGCACACGGGAAATCAAGCATACAAGTATTTAATAAAAACTACGGAATTGTTGACAGGTTATGGAACACAAGACAAGTACAATATCTGTTTTGCTCTCCATCTGTGCTTGAAGTTGTGAGAGAAGCCCCATATAGTGGACAAGATGTGCAGTATGTATTGAGAAAGAGGAGAGCAGAAGACTGCAAGAAGCCTGGAACACTGTGGGCACCATGGCCAGCAGTACTAAAATAACAAAACAGTGTAAATAGGACTGAACATGCCCATTCCTACAGTAAGAGTCTTTTAATCATTACAGTATTTTACACTCAAAACAACAGCAGAATGGTCAGACCACACCTGTATTTTGAAGTAGAAGCATCCATAGGGAATAGTACCAGAGTAACCAACAGCAGTATCATTCCACTTCCCTTGAGATGCCCCATTTAGTCCCAATCTTGGGGAAGGCTTTCAATTGTAAGCTCCTCACAACATCTTGATTTATGTTCGTATGCCCCCTATGTCAAAGATGACCTGGTCAATGACCTGCTCACTCTTAGTAAATATTGAGAAAACTGATGGCAGGAAGCAAGATCCCTCAGATAATGCCATCCTCGAGCAATAGTTCATTCATTTTACTGAATGTTTTTAGCAATTTATTTTTTTTAATGTGACACCAGCAACAAGAGGTTAGGGCTTTCCTACTCTATGAATGCTCATTTAAAATAAGGCTTAGTGTGCTATTTTTAAAGGCTAATGTTCATGTTGTTTCAGCAAAAAGCTCAGTGTTGGTTTTAGACACATTTCTTCTTTTACACCAGACAGACCAGCTCCTCGTATTCACAAAGCAACTGTGGTTCACTGAACATGTTTCCAGAATTAATTTTGACTTCCCAGGGTCAACTTTACAGTGATCAATGAAAGAAATTGTGGAAAAGATTACCTTAGGAAAACACACAAACTTAGCCAACCTTTAACAAAAAGAACAACTTGTAGAGCTTTCATCAGACTCAGCACTCTTCAAGGCAGCCTGTCAGCAGTTGGCATATATGAACATGGGAGATGGAACAAATCTACAGGAAATCCTTGTGCTTACTCACGTACCCTCAACACCACAGACAAGTTAAGCTGCTTTTATATGTTTCTCCCAATTCCCACATTCCCAGCCACACAATTTCTCACCACACAAGCAGAATCTTACCTGTTATTTTCTGCAACAGAAGAGGTGGCCCTGGCTCATCACAAATGACCCTGACTAGGGCCTTTTTCACTTCTTCTTCAGCTGCGTCCAGCTCTTTTCCACTTTTGATTTCTCCAACCACAGAATACATGTATACCAGCAAGACGAGGAAGTCCTCGCAGGTATAATCATCTTTCGTCCTCTTGTTGTAAGACTTAATAATTGGCAATAACTGGTTCAAAACACTGGGCATTTCTGACTCACCAATAGTCTGAAAAACAGAAGGAAGATCGTGTCAGATTGCCCCTGTAGTGCTTATCAGGTAGCATCAGACATACGACTGCCTGTATCTGCAAGTTGTTATTTATTATAACAGCAGTGCTCCTTTAATGAAACATTACTCAATATTTGCATTCTCATTTGTCAGCATGTGGTCCTGTGACTTATTTGCTGCTAAGCGTATATATTAGCTTCCCAGAAGTTTTTTTCCTAGGGACTCTTGACAGCAGCATTTTAGCGCTTGAAAAGCCTGATGATTAGATCTTCTCCATGTACCAGTATGATGAGAGAATGGGAGCGTCAGTCTCTGCTGTATGGGTAGAAATGGTACAAAGCACAAGGTCAAATGCTTCCCCTAAATTTTGGGCCTCCTCCCTGTGCCTGATTTTGTATTTGAGCAGGCAGTTCAAAGCCCAGCTCCCATTGACTTCAGCTGCTATTGTCAGCTCTTAGCACATCTGCAAACCTGACCCTACACTTTCAGGTCAGAAACCCAGAAAATCAGAAACAGAGGGCACCACCTTTGAAGCACGTGGTTTAAGTGACCAATGTGGTCTCCTGAAAAGCTCTATGACAGGGGCAAGGAGAGAGCAGCAATCACCAGCCTGGCATGTGTCCTGACCCTCTTCTCCCTCTGTTTCCTTTCACAGCACACTTGCCAGCCTCTCAAGCTATGTTCACAGGGGTCTTGCACACTGAAAAAGATTTCATTGCTAGGCAGGTCAGGCACATTCCCACAGCATATCCATGCTGTGAGGTAAGGTAAAGGCCATGTCGAGTTGGGGAGAAGTACAATACTGTGAGGCTGAATGATGATCAGAATGTGTATATGAGGAAAGGAAGGCTGGCAGAGAAAAGGACAGGGAAACTGAAGAGTATGCTGCGATATCCTAGGTCCTCAGTAGCTGAAATTGCACTTGCTGCTTCTCATCTCTGTGGGAGAGATGTTCATACAGCTTTACTCTGGTTATAAAAAGGAGACTTCGGATATGAACGCCCTGAAGTGCCAAGCTGATATCCACATCATGTAACACCAAGGCTGGGGTTTGTCAAGGCTTATAATTACATTAATTTAGTTCTGAACTTAACAACCAAGTTGTTTTTGTGTTGTTTTTTTTTCTGAAACCTAGGCAGGGATTTCAGAGTCGAACTTTAGTAACATGGAAACTGAAAGTTTCATCTCCTGGAATACTCCATACAGCATTTGAGAGGGTCCTCGTTTTGGTTGTATTTTGTTTTAGTTGTTCTTTGACAATCTCAGAAACACTAACAAGCATCTCATAAACTCTATTTTTATACCTACAGCAATCCACTACAGATCTCGATCATAAAGAAAGCACAAATTACTCAAGCTATCAAGAAACCTTTTTGCAGCCTGTGCTATAGGAAGAAACAACACTTTGGGCCCTGCCCTGCTCCTGACATACAAGTTTTGACATGGATCCATCCTTCAAGGGATTTTAATGTGGTCAGATGCTATGTTTCTATTCAAATACATTATCTCAGAGAAGAATTTTCTAACTACCCACATGCTCAGTGCCTGGCAGAGTTATGGAGCAGATCATCCTGTGTGCAATCACACAGCAGCTACAGGATGGACAAGGGATCTGACC
>JANHFX010023614.1:0-16299 GCA_027560015.1 Chloroceryle amazona | reverse complement strand
TTCTCCAGACTAAACAACCCCAGCTCCCTCAGCCTCTCCTCATAGGACTTGTGTTCAAGTCCCTTCACCAGCCTGGTGAACATGCCTAAACAACTTGAAGAGCTGTTTTATGTGTCACATGATCTGTTAAAACAGAAGCACCAAGAAAGTGATTTGGACCTCAAAGGAGTAAGTTCACTAATCCTGTCATACCAGCACTCCCGTCACACTACAGCAAAGCAATAGCCACATTCTTGCCTAGCGTGGGTGAAGCATAGCAAAAGACCCAACCCTGCTCCAAGGCTTAGGCAGCACCTTCATGCTTGCAGAACTGGTCACCATCAGACACTTGCCAGCTCTGTCGAAATAAGGAGTTAAACAATGTTCCTGCCTAATCAACAAGTTATTAGAAGTGCCTTTGGCTAAAATCTGCCAGATATTTATAAATGCAACATAAACAACTTATGACAACCACTTTTCATAAACTCAAGTAACTGCTGTGCTGGGGGAAGAGTTAATAAAGAAGCACTTCACCGAAATCTTCTGAGCTGCACCATTTCTTCTTAGGAAAATGGCATGCTTTAATTTTGGCTAAAATGACACTTTTCAAAATGACTTTTTTGTAACAAAAATAACAGAATTTGATCCACCTTTTCATCCTTTGGGTTGGGAAACACCTGTTTCTCTTGGCTTTCCTAGGAGGTAAACTCCACTCCTTACTAACTCTGGTTTTTGATTGGAAGATGCAACAGAAGTTCCTTTTTTTCCCCCCAGCTGCTACCCTTCTTTAGCATTATTGCTTTTCTGTAATTTTGTGATCTGTCCTTATTTTTTAATGCAAGTTACTTGATTTAGCTCATCAATAAACAACAGGAAGACACAGTACATCGCATTTCATACATTTTGCCCTGACTATTTATTCCTTGGGAATTTTTCTTATTACTTAGATGACATTGAAATATCCAAAGATTTTTAAGTCCATCAGAAGTTAGTCTGTCTACACCTGCCAAATGAAAACAGCTAACCACAAGGCATCACGGCCCTTTGGAACAGGGCTGATATGTTAGATCACACTTCTAGCCACCAGTGAAAACATCCTGTTCCTCAGAAAACTTACTGGCTATCAAAGTTATTGACTGAACAACTAAGCAATATCCATTTCTAATGAGATGGAAACTCTATTATCCAAGAATATTGGGCATGATGTATTTAATCAGAAGGGCTGCTTAAATGGATCTAGCAAAAAGAGCAAAAAAAAAATTTATAGTCATCTGTGAGAAAGCAAGGGAAACTGTCAATTGAGGAAAAACCATGTCCAGTAAATCTACTCCTTAATCTCAAATTCAGTGTGACTGGACTTGAAATACAAGGGACATTCAGAGATGCGAAGCAGGGAAGTGGTGCACACGGATGGAGATGGAAGGATGTATCTAGATTGACAAAACTGAGGCTCACAGCTAGCATTCACTTCTCCCAAACTTTTAAAAATCATTAAATCTTGACAAGCATCCTTGCAGGTGCTGAGCACACTGGGCCTACTCCAGGTCATGCTGGAGACAATCAGAGCACTGCAGACTGGCAGCATGACACTTAAAAAAATTGGCAGATGGGTCAGTTGTCAATAATCTACTCTTCTGCTCTTAAGATGTCTCAAAAAGGAGCTAAGTCTTCGATTTCAGAGTCTGCAATAGCTCCAATCTGAGAGCAGAATTTTTAGCTAATACTGGGCAGGATTTTTTAGTAAACATGTCTGATATTAGGAAGCATATATGATGCTTCCATGTTTCATAAATGCTATGAAAAGGTTGGAAATAACTTGCTGAGAATACTCTGGGCATAATTTAACTTGTCCATCACATAATAAAATACCACTCTTCCTGAAATAGAGCCAGGGGGTATTCAGTTGGCCACAACCTGTTCTCTTCAGGAAGCTACTAACATGCGACAGCAAAGCCAAAATCTTGATCTGTGACAGCAGGACAGTCATTTTGGAGCATGCTTGTGGCTCAAAAGTACCACTCCGAAACTATTCTAACAAAGCAAATCTAAAACTACAGGGTTGGGTTTTTTTTTCTGCAACAATTTAAAAATAAGCCCATACTTTCAACAAATTACCAGACTTCCACCCAAACAGTCCAGAGCTGCAGCATGTACTGACACTGGCCCAGCTCTCTATTGAGGCTCTGCAGCCTGCCCAAATATTCAGTGTTTTGGCAAAATGTTTGCTTCGATTCATATCGTAGAAGAGCTTCTTTTCTAGAGCCTCAGGGAAGGGCTAATTCAAAAGAAACACTGATTAAGTGGGCTAAACTGCACAACACAAAGCTTCCATTCAAAAAGCCTGATGTTTTTCAACATGAGTTACCAATACTGTATCTTACTGCTCTTATCAGAATCCCATATTACAGCATGAATTATAGTTAAATAAGGCCACTCACATAAATGGCACAGCAAACTAGAATTTCTTACATTAATTCCTGTCATGGAGGTACGCATGAGCCCTGCAAGGAAAGCAAAGAGACAGTTTGCCCATAGTACTTATTTTAGTTATTCCTGGATTGAAGCAGGGCCCTAAAATAGCTGTAGAGTAACACTCCTGGCTGAAACCTGGCAGCTGTTGCCAGATTTTTATGCTATAGATGCCATCCTGCAGAATTCTTTTGAAACATTTCATGCAGACATACAGTGTCTTCAAGTTTCACTTTAACTGACCTACAACAACAGGCAATTTCCTGTGAGATGTGATCTCTCCCCCTAGAAGTCTTAAGACCTCTCCGTCTAGAAGTCTTAAATGAAAACTATTATTCAGAACGTTTCTGTTCTAGCTAATAAATGGCCTAGCAGCAGCAATCTTACAGAACCACTACCTCTAGAATCCAAGTTCCAGAAAAAATATACAAAGTTATTCTAAGAAAATAAATTTCCAGACTGCTCTAGTTGATGCAAGCAGTGCAAGCTCCTGTAGGAAACTGCATCAAGGAATCATATATTAGTCTTCATACCACTGTGGATTCAGACTGTGCTTTCTTGACTTAATACTACGTATAAAACTTTGCCTACTTATGAAGAATCTGAAAATCGCACGCAAACTGACAAACTAACTTCATATATTTGCAATTTTTTACTTTCTACACTATGACTTCACAGGTTTGAAACCTTTCTCAATGAAAAATGGGGCATAAAGGGTAAGTAGATACGAAATAATCTATTCAGCTATGCACTTCTGTGCCCAAGTCACAAGAAACTGGGAGTATGAGATGGTACTGTCCAACTAGAGTTTCTATCTGAAGAAGCTCATTAAAGTAGGTGCTGCTGTTTCATCTTCTGATGAAAAGACTGACTTTGGCTTGCAGTGTTTACTTTGATTTTAAAGCAGTGCATATGATTTTCTGTAAAAGGAAATAAAAATCCAGTAATGAGATTCCAGTAAAAACAAGTTAAGTATGTGAAAAAAAAAAAAAAGAAAGAAAAAAAAATAACAAGAAAGAAATCTCAGCACTAATCAGTACAGCTGCAGTGCCTACAGTGGAGCTACACTAACAGGTACCAATCCGCTTCTTCCCACGGAATTCCCACCTCACCAAGATCACAGTTCTGCATCTATTGATGCCAAGAGTTGCACCATAATGCATCAAACTGAATTTGTGTAAAGAAACTTTATTCCTCAAAATTAATTTAAAATTTAAAATTAATTTAAAATTTAAACAAAATTCAGAAGCAGGAGCTACATGATTTCCTAGTTATGAAGTCAAACATTTCAAACCAAAGGAAAATTACTCAACTTTTTCTCTTTAAAAAGTTACTTCTACTTCCCTTTGACTAGAGGTTAGTCCCCTCATTCCACTAGGGTATGTCGCAAGTCTTTCTCCATTAACTGCTTTTAAGATTGTTTGGAGTTGATTCCTTAAATTTTGTGTAATTTCAGAATTTTTGTTGCTCTTTTTTTTTTTTTTCCCCAGCAAAAAAATAAAAGCCATACTTAGTGACACATTTAAAGAATTCCAGCTGAATTAGATTCCTAGTCTGTCTTTACCAGGTTTATTTATTAAGGGTGTTTTATTTAAGATAGTGTTATAAACAGAAGATGTACTGGAAAAAAGCAAATATACTGGAACCAAGTGGGAGTATGGTGAGGGAAACGGGGACAGTGCCACATTCTAGAATATTGTTTTGCTCTATTCAACAGAATCCCAAGATTATAGAAATTTAATCCTCAAATAACAGTATTAGAAATCACTAGATGTGCTAGAAATTGTAACACACGTTCAAAATGTGCACATAATGCAATAACTGAAAAGCATTATATAACAGTAAGTTACAATGAAGCAACTATGACAACCAATCCATCCAGCACAGCAAAAAAACAAGAAACACCAAGTCAACCATTTACAAAATCCTTCCTCCCTGTTGCTTTATGTAAGTTTTTTCATACAATGAGGATACCAATAAGAAACAACAAGAAAATGTATCTAACTACATTTATGAATTTATTGCTTCTTTCTCATAAACACAAGTCAAAGGGTGATGATTAGGACTAGAAAAAATAGTCTTAAGATACCGTAGTCTAGATAACAACAAAAACCCTGGGAAAGTCTTGTGACCTTCTCACAGATGTAGAAGACTGTTTTCTTTCTTTGAACAACTTTCCTTGGTTATTTACAATCTACAGAAACTGGAGTTTTAGTCCATGACTTTGCCAGAAAAACACTGGCAAACACATTGGCTAGAAAGGATATCTGATTGCAAATTCATGGTTGGGGTGGCAAGAAATGACCTAGTCAGATGGGCACGCACATTTTGAGTTTCTTCCAATACACAATAACAACATCCCACCCCCATATTGCCTTACCAGAATTAAGTTTAAGATTGAAACCATTGCTACATGATTGAACAAGGAATGTGAACTCGATGAGCTCCCATGGTTCCTTGCAGTCCAATTATTTTGGCTAATTAAAAATAACAGACTGTGCAACACACCATTTTTATTTCTTTTATCATCAGTACTTTTAATATACATGAGAACAAACACATTGATGTGCAACTCAGTTAAAAACTCCACCATTCTAAAGGACTATAATTTATCTCTATACACTAATGAGAACACAAGAATAAATAGAGGGGTAAAAAAGTCCAAGTGGTACAAGATTTACAAATACTGATTTACTTTGTTCTGTATTATGAAATGCTATCTGAGCAGTACACTTTCCTATCAAAGGTCTAATTCCACCATCTAACTGTAGAAGTTTGACTTAACATAGAAGGAAATGTACGCTGATGATTTGGGACCAGGAAGGGCATCTTACGATTACCCAGACACTGGTCACTGCAGTAATTTATTTTAATCTTATGGATAAGCTTACCTAGGCTTGTCTTTGAATCTCTTGGTGAAAAGCAATGGCCAAAGACATACCAAAAAGCTGCAGTTTTGCCATTTAAACCCACATCCTATGTTTTACATAAGCTAACATACTTCCCAGTTTACTTTTCCCCCTAGAATACAAGGATGCAGTAATGCTGAACTCTCTCTTAAAGTCAAAGTATTTCAGGCAATTTGTCAGAAGTACAGCAATATTATTTCAGAGCTCTTAATAGTGGAACCACTGGCACACAAGAACTGTCAACCCAAGGAAAACAATGTAAAAAATCTTATGAAAATAAAGTGTTTACATACCTATTCTTAACAGCTGCAAATGGATCTGTAGTTTTCAAAAGGTACTTTAGCAACAGGTTTCTTGACACAGTTCAGATCTCTTGAATACCATAGTCATGCAAAAAGAGCCATTTCTCATCTACAGGTAGTACCAGCAGAGCAAGAAAATAAAACCAAAATAGCGTAGTTCAGAATAATAGCCCTAAAATTCACACTGACATGCAAAGCTGCCAGCCCCACACAACCACCCTACCCACCTAATTACATTCAGCTGCTTGTCATGTGGCCTCGCAGCCCGATCAAGTGATCTCTTTTCCTCCTCCTAAAACTAAGCAACATAGCTAACTAGATCTCCCTAAACCAGGGGAGCCCTTGTGTAAACTACTGACTCTTCTCCTCCTTGTCATAGGAAGAGGAAGTTGCAGTGTGTTTCATTACAAAAATAAATAATAAAATCCAGCAAACTGCTACTACTATAATGAAACACAGCGAGCACTGAAAGCTCCCAAAACCTAATGGAGAATTTCAGTTTTGACCCTGGTTTTATTTTGTGGTTTTACAGATTGCAGAAAAAGTTACCAATAACAAAACTGGCACATATATCAGAGTGAGACCATGTGAGGAGGAGCTGGAAGGATTTGGTAGGGCAGTGACAGTAGTACTACAGGGCTTTGTGGGCATCTATCTCCAGCCCCTTCTACTGAACCGCTTCTGATGGCAACAAGCTCCAACAAAAGACCAGAGTTAAGATACTGCCAGAAACTTTCTGCATTAACTTTGTGCAGCTAAATATGAAAGCCCACCCCCTCACACTCCCCCCACCAATGCTAAGAGACACATTCAGACACTTTATTTCCTTGAAATTATTTAAAGTTGCTGATTTATCATGTAAACAACTCTTTCTCAATGAGTCCGTTCATGAGGGCCTGTCTGCATTACAGCACTGGTGTCTGTACCATGGCACTCACTGGATGGAGGTCCCTGTGCTGGGGGATGAGAGAGGAACTACATGGCCATCTGCAGTAACCATGAGGCCTTGTCCCCTCTCACAAATGCCCTTGACATTACAGATGTAGAGGACTGAAAGGTGTGAACAAAGTGAGTTTTGCACTCACCATGTAAGGTTGAGCAGATGCAAGCTGTTACAGAAGACAGGTCACCTTACACAACCCTTTCTCGTCTCAGTTTCTTTCCTCACAGAGTTTCAAGAGAAGAGAAGTTGGAAAGGAAATCAGGGTTTCTAAGACTACCCTCCATTCTTATCATTTAAGAAATGCTGTAGACAGCCTGCTCCAACATTTAACATATCTTTAAGACATTCATCTACCAGTAAAGAAAGACAACTCCACAAGCTCCTTAATTCTCTTGTTTCAGTACTCAACTCGCCCCCTTGCCTGCAAATCAGAGCAATTTTTGTTGCCCTTTTCCCAGTGAACACCTAAGGCCTGTTATACAGACCTGGCAAACAACTGTGGTGGAAGACTTTTTCATGCTGTACATTAGCATTTTTCCAGATTTAACTAAGATCCATTTCTTTAACATTTTCTTGCAAGTTATAATTCTTAAAAAGCTAGCCATTCTTGGCTCATTCTATAATTTCACCACAGTTTCAGAATATAGAAGTCCTTTTTTTTCCTCCCACATGCAATTAAAAAAAAAAGTTTGTATTCAATTTTCAGCAATGATGGGAACATTTTTAATCTTTAACTGCTTCCCTGATCAATACCAGCACATTTGCTTACTGTGAAGAAATACTCAGACCACAAGCACCCAAGAATTTCTGGTAACTGCTCCAGAGTGCGGAAGGAGGAACAGAATAAGTATTGTTGACAGACATAGCAACAACTGTTCTGCTGTATTGCAAACAGCGCTGGGGAGCAGCTACACACACTGAACACAAACTGCCTGTTTGGACGTCTCAACCAGTAATGTAAATGGAGTTCAAACTCTTTCACATAGTAAGATTTTTGCCATCTTTAAGGGGAAAACAATTGATAAATAATTCCCAGACTTCAGTTTTTGATTTCAGAACAAAATAAGGCCTTAATTTTCCTCTTACCAACACAGTGTGAGGGATACCAACTAATTTTCCCTTCCACCTTCCAAGAAAGGGTTTTAGCTGAAACAGTAAGAAGTTACAGCTGAAATAGTGTTTATTTTCTGAGGGTGAGGTTATGTTGACTTCAATCTGCAGTTAGTACCAAAACAGAGAGCCTCAGTTTACAAATTGGTGGGACATCAATGTTTGGTTAAAGTCTCTGTTTTTAAACAAACATGTTTGCAGCCTTCTCAGCAAATGCTGCACAAACAGCTGAGAGAACCCTACTGCGGTGGCAGGAAGCGCACTCAAACAGTTCAGCAGCAGCTGGAACAGGAACCACTGCAGTCAGCCTAAGGTAAGCCTTCCTCTTGCTGTTACCAAACCTTAGAGGGTTGTAAGAGCTTAGACATTCTCTAAATTGATTTAGGCAGTCAACATTATACCAGTAAAATCCTGAAACTGAAATGTAGTTTTGAAGCTACAGGTCTACAAAGGAAAGGTCACTTACTTAGTTATTAAATCTTCCCACCGTTGTTACAAACACGTTTTATGAACAGGTTGCATGAGCAGGATGACCTGAATGCATGGAATTTATGGCCTTCTTGTAAAAATGATCTACGCTATACATGCCTAGGAATTCAGGAGGAAATCAGAGAGTCACAGTGGACAGTATGGAGCATTTTTTATCACAGCCATCAGATATTCGCCTTCATACATTCCATGCTCTTGAGAAAAGCTGCAAGTGTCTGAACTGTCCTGTAGCAGGTGTTTCCCCTAGAAGAAAATTCTGGATTGTTACCTGTCTGACCATGGTTTTGTGGGAATTAAGACATCAGCCACTGGATACAGAAATAGGGGAAGAGGATTTAGCAACAGTCCACTTCAGATACTGCTACACAACTCACCTGTTTTCAAATCCAAAAGTTGTGCCTAACATCTGTGCCAACTACCTTCATGCTCCCCACTCCCCAGTTACCCAGCTCTCTTGGATGTCTCCTCTTCAGCACTGACTAGTTTACAGCTTTTTCCAACACACACTAAAAACTCAGCATACCCTTACCTACAGCCAGAGTTTTCACACACGCATTCAGGGGACTGAAAACTAACCAAGAAGCAGCTAAGGCTAATGGTATTTGTCAGAGTCCACAAATCTTATCTGTGCCACAAATCCTCTACTGGCAATCAAAGAGAACATTTAGTGAGTGCAAGGGGGTGGCAAAAGCAGCCACTGGGACACACTGCCTACAAATTGATTCACATACATAGTGGCAAACTTCAAGAAGATCCAGAGCATATGCTGTATGGCAATAATTTCACAGGGAGAGAAATACACTACAAAATACTAACAGGAGGGGAGAAAAAAAGTAAATAGGAAAAATAATGTATTACTTGGTACAGGCAGATTCCTACAACTGTAGGATGGAATTATAGTTTTTTCCTTGGAAAAAAAGTCAGCTTCTCATGAAAAGACATTCTGGAAAAAATTAGAAGGATTCGCTGCAAAGGATAATTGACAGGCTGTCATGTGAATGAGCTTGCTGCTTACTGCCACAGCGTCCATAAATGCAGCAACACATCAATACCTCAAAACAGAACAAAAAAGACCTGAAAGGAGGACACAAAATCCTTTATATTGACTTCTTTTCTACTTCCCTCACACCAATATCCCTCTGAGAAAAAGGAAAGAAAAGACAACCCACACTCAGAAGGTCAGCTTTCACACCAGAAATGTAACAGCTGAACTTTGCCAGCATCAAATAATGAAAAAACCCTTCAGTGATTAAAATGAAAGTAGGTCAGGCAGGCTTTCCTGCTACCCAAAAGGCACATCTGCTGAATATTTAGTAATACCATAGATTAAAGTATAACATTCATGCTTTGTTCTTTCAACTGTAAGCCAATCTAGCCAGTTTCTACTAATGTTCACTGTTCTTACTCTTAGCATTGTGAGACGTATTGATATGCTTAAGGTCAGTAAAATTTTACATAGAAAATAGCTCCTTAAAAATAGTCCCCTCCAAGACAGTCTCTAGATGACTAATTTCCAAGAGTTACTAGCGTTTCTTCAAGAATAAAAATAGTTAACAATAAAATAATCAACAAATTAAAAGCATCAATTTTGTTTTCACGGAATGTCATACTGCCTAAAGATAGGAATCCTTCCCAGCAAGTGGCTACTTAACATCAGCACTTTGGAAAGCTTTCAACCAAATACTGTCATCTTTTTCACAGGAAAAACATTAAAAAAAATTCTTCCCAAAATAGACTGCCTTTTTATTTGAGGAATTTGTTAGTATTTCAGAAAAGACTAATAAAATTATTCCAAAGAGTTTGTCAGTTCTGTGGAACTACAAGTTTACTGCCTCTACATCACTTTCTATTAACATCAGTGTAGGCACAGTGTATCCTGAGGCAAAGCCAAAAGTGTAGGTGCTTGCTCCAGCTCTGAATGAAAACGGGGGAAAAAAAATAAATAAAAAAAAAAAACCAACAAAAAAACCCCAAACAAATCAGGTTGTCTCTCTCTCTTAGAACATGTCTGAAATACTAGGAAGATAGCAGTATCCATGTACAATATATTAACCTGCCAGGAAATACTGAATAAAGAACTCTGTATTTAAAATGACAGTAAAATGTATTAGTGTAAGAACATGATTATTCATTAACTGAATTAAAAGGTTTGATCCATTTGCATGCACAGAATTATATTTTGGCAACATTCACGCTGTTCAAGTTACATCATCTGTAGTTAAAAGAGGAATATTTAAACTAAAGATGGATTAATTACTTGGCATGCTACAGTTCTTCTGTGAGACTTATGTTGGTTCCATGTTTTGTAACACGAAGTGGCTGCTTCATTGCATGAAGAAAGTACCTAGAAGAACAATGCATGTAGTGTCCCTGCCTTTTGGTAAGAAGCTCAAAAAGCACACTAATAATCTGACGTCTATCTCTTCAGTCTTAAGTTACAAATCTCATTTCAGATAAATGATCTTTATCTACATATTAGAAGTGTTGATGACTAAGTGCATTTTTTTTTAATTAAAAAAACATAGTAGCTTTACAGGATGCTGTTGTACCAATGTAAAGGAACATGTGTACCACAGCTTCCTTAGAAAGGATTTTCAATGTTTTATAATCCTATAGTATCATTACAATTTTGAAAGTTGTTTTCATATTTTTATTTATGCTTAAGCTTAATGAATATGCATTTGTTCTTTGCACTACCTGATCCAGTATGCCATTGCCAAGTAAAAGACACCACTTTTTAAAACTGATCTCAGCAGAATTCCAGTTGGGACACAGCTGGGTTTTCTTCCCAGAACAAGACGACCCTGTTCACATCTTCTGTAAATCTACTTATTAGGGCAAGTGGTCCTTTATTCATCTCATAAGCTGACAACAGTGTCTTTTCCACTTTAAATTTGCTTGCAGGAGGAAAATGTAAAAGGCTAGTTATTTGCATTATTTTACAGATACAGAAGTATGCATTTCTGGGCTACAGCAAAGTATTCCTTTTGTCCTATATTATTGTTCAATGTTCCATACAGTGAACCATACAAAACCTAACTAAATACCTGCAATGCCTATTTTTCTCCTCTACCATTTCTTAAACTGTGAACATCATTCACATTAGAGCTCCTTCATTTTCACATTTATTCAGTGACTCCCTGTGCAGAACTAACCTGACTGGTTGATCTTAGTTCCTTCAGTGTACGCAAAAGGAATGGGTGGGCTTGTAAAAGTGGTGATTCTGAAGTATATTACCAAAATGGGTCTTTCCATTCCACAGGCCTTATTCCACACCCTGGAAGACTCCCAATTACAAAAAAAAAAAAATAAAATAAAATCACTGCTCCCATTCCTCATGATCCCTCAGGACTCTAGGCTGAAGAAAAATTCCCCAAGGCTCAACACACCACACTGGAGATTACAAATGCAATAAGTACTTCCTGGAGCAAAGCTCCAAATTTGCAAAGCGAAAAACAAGGACATGCCTCTTAGCCTGGTTTCCTAAGGGAACAAAGCTCAGTAAAAAAGGGCAGAGACATTCAGTTTCTGACATTTCTGCCTTCTCCCGCAACACCGGAATCTTGATCAGTTTTAACTCTCCTTCAGGGAGGGGAAGAACCCACAAAGATACAATGTTCCTACACAGTTAGTAAAAGGTGGGCAGCTGGGTCAAGGGAAGAGTCAGATGCAGGTGTCCCCTGCAAGCTACCAGTTACAGCTTTCCAGTTCTGTGACGGACACCCACTAGCTGGCCACATTGTACATGCGTTGCTCCAGATTAGCTGCAGCACGTGCTGTTACAACCAATCAGTTTTTCATTTACTTTCAATTTGGATTTAAGAATATTTTAAAAGCAAATTAGATTGAGCACATCTATCATTAAAAAGTTAATAGAAGAAAAACTAGTTGAGTTTCACTGTACTAGCAGTTCAAATTTTGATAGTTTGGGCTGTGGGTTTGTGTTGTTTTGTTGGCTGGTTGGTTTTTAACCTACTAGAAAACATGATTCTGCTTTTGAAGCACATTCTTTTCCGAGATTTTCCAAAGCCTGCTCTTTAGCTTCTACTGACACACAGCGGGATCTCGGGCCCCATCCTATACACTGGGTGCTATATCCAAACTGACAATTCTAGAAAACTATCAAATAAAGATTTATAGTCACTTCTACTTCATAGATAAAGAACACCAAAAAAAAACCAACCAAACAAACAAACACAACCCCCCACACACACACACACAAAAAAGAAAAACAAACAAACAAACAAACAAAAAAAACAAAACAAAATAAAAACATAAAAAAATAACACCAACACACAAAACCAAAAAACACATACTACTACTTTAACAACTGCAGCTTAGGGCTACATTTATCCAAACTAAAATTATGACAGTTATGACAGTTTGCTATCAAATTCAAAAGAAATACAACCAAATTCAGACAGCACTGACTTCAAACTTGGATGACACCGTCTCTGTAGAGAGATATCTATCCTGACACCATTCTAATGCAAGAAAGTATATGGAAAAATTAAGTATAGCCAGATAGTTCATGCCCCAGCAAAAGAGACCTTTCCTGTTTAATCAGTGTTAGAAAAGAAAGTCAGTGGAGCCTGTGCTGCTACATGCACAGGATCTTAAGTGCTGGATGAGAAACGCTGTGTTGCAGATAGATGATACCAGCACGATTACAGCCTAAACTGGTAACTGTATCAGTCACATACCTGTAACCAGTCACATTCAGTCATGCATAAAGTTTGCTCTGAAACCAACCAAGTTGGAGGAGGGAATTAGAATTAACATTAAATAATAATTATTAATTAAAAAAAAAGAACAAAATAAAACCCACACACCCTATCTTACTTTTTGCTGTAATCCACATTCTGGATGTTAGCTGGCTTCAAAGCAGACCTAGAAAGCACCACCCACAGGCAGTAACTGTAACAGCAAATTCATCTCCCATGCAAACCTTGCATAAAACAGTTTCACAGCAGAAGCGACTCCCAGAACTGCTTACCTTTAAGTGATACCCTGAAGTTCTCAAAATGGTATCTTCATCGCTGCTTCCCACTCCTTTCCTACCTTACTGATGGTCTCCACATTGTCTTCCAGAAGTGTCTTTATCTAATACAGATTAGTTTTACCCTTTTTTCATCAGTAAAAGCATCAGACATAGAGAAAAGGAACAGCTCTGGGAAATGGGTGTGCAAACTCAGGAAAATAGCACTGCATCGGTTTATGCTTTGGTATTATCTTCAGAGCCATAAAAGCAAGGACATGTGTTGTGGGTTCCCAACCCCAAAGTAGTTTAAAATACTGAAGAACTTGTCAGGTCAGCTCCAAAGAGCTGTCCAGTACAAGAAAATGATTCCAGCACCCAGTACTATGCAAAACTGTCACACATGTATTAGAGTATTTTCAACCCCATGGAGCCACAGTAACATCATAGGAAAAAAATGCTGCTGGTTATATGTCACATTTTAATCTATATGCCATAACTTAATCTTCAAAGTTTATTAAATTGAAAAATAAATCACAAACCTTGAGACTACTTATAACAATATTCACAAGTAAATTATGTTGTGTTATGTATGGAAAAGAAATAAAATAAGGATGTTCCAGGGAAGAAACTAGGGGCTAGGATTGCTCATTCACTACAGCTTTACATCTACGGGAGATAAAAGGCTATGATCTCAGCTGATTTAATGTGGTTCAAGTTAGTCCTGTCTCCTGACAGGAATGCAGTTTTCAGACTAAGCAACAAAAAAAAAGAAATGAGGAAAAGAAATTTCATAACCAGACGCTGTTCCCAGAGGAAGACTGGTTGAGAATATATTTGCATAAATAGGAAAGAAAGATGTGTTTCTGCTATAAAGAGCTGCCTTTTAGAAATGTATTTCTTAAACCATGCTGTACTTAAATAACTCTCCAGACATGTTTGAAGTCAGTTCTGTAAACATGATTGTATTTCCAGCATGAGCAGTATCTGCAAGACAAGAGAAGTGAAAGCAAGGCCCTGAGCACTCGCCTAGCCCAGCAAATGCTTGGCTATAAATATGTAAGTAGTGCTTTGAAATTACTTAAGAACAAACTTAACTATCTGCAGGACCAGATTACATGTGCAGTGGAGTACAGTAACACAGCTTTAATACAGAAGGGAGTATTTGATGATTAACTATTCACATCGTAAGTTTAATACATTTTAAATGCACCTTGTTATAATTATTCAGTGAGACATTAACAGGGGAAAAAAAGAGTTGTCATTCTTTATATTCCATCTCTAGTGCCAATTCTCACTAGCCATCTGTGGCTTATAACAGTCTGCTTTTAGTAATGGCCTTGAGCTACAAGTCCAGGTTTATTCAGAAAACTGACAGACTACTCAATGGTCATTATGCCAGCACAGCAGATATCTCACAGTAACAGAACAACCAAGAATTCAAAGAAGACACACAAGGATTACTGTTCATAGTACTGTTTTCTGTAAATGCCAAAAGCTACTTAAAAATGATTTTATCTCACAAGTCTTCTCTTTGAAAGAGGAGGAAATGTGTTGTCAAGTGATAAAATGTGTTCCCATGTTTAAGGATAGTGATGAAAATAAACTTACAGTCTGGTTTTAGATATCTGGATGCAGATGAGAAAATTTATTAACTGTAAAAATAAAACAGTGTAAGCTGTAGCACATTCCCCCCCACTCAGAAGTCCTCTGTGCAAGAGATTAAGCAGATGCAAAATTAGAACTCTGAACTAGAAACACAGGAACATGCTGTTCTTTTTACCATCTTTTTAACCGTGCTTTTGAGACACCCACTTAGCATCACAAATCCTACCCCTACAATTATATATCCACATTTGAAATGTATATTGTATTATATGGTTTTGCCTGGCTGGAAAATAATTGGAACAGTCACCAAAGTAGTATATGGCTATGAAAAGACACAAGGGCTGAGAACACAAATCTATGTAAGAATAATTTTCCAAGAGAAGGCAGGCAGAACAGATTTTAAAGCCACTAATGCATTTTATGCATGGTAATCAATGAACATTTTGTCAGGTTTCAATAAAAACCTTAAGTATAGAGAAACATCACCTTGCCAATAACACCTAACAGAACTCCTAACTCCAAACACATGTATGTGTTATCCTGGTGAAAAAACTCATTAGGGAAAGTGTTTGAGGAGTAAAAAAAAAAAAAGGGTTAGTTGAGCCCAAGCATTGCAAATCAGGTTGAAAAGATGTGAACTCTTTCAGCACACAAACTCTGTCAGACAGAAATGCAGTGTTGGGAAAGAAGCAACAGACCTGTTGATACTCAAATACAAGATTAAGTTCTGGCTAAATAGGTAAAACACAATTATACTGCTCTCCCAACAACTTACCATTTTTAAAGACTTTTTTTTTTCTTTTAATCAGACATGCAATCATGTAATTAGTTTCTCTTTTTTTACAAAAGAAATACACGTCTCGAGCTGTGGGAAACTTGCAGGTCCTACAGCTGCTACTTGTGAAGGCCTAAGAGGGAGTATTTGTGTAGTCGTGTTCATGACAGCAGTTGTAAAATTAAGCACACGCATGGGCTAGCCGAAAGGCTGAGGTTTCCAGCTTTCCCCTTCAGTCTCACGAAGGAGCCCACCTTGTTAAAAACCCCGCGTTGCTTGTTTAGAGGCCGGTGGGCGAGGGACGAGCGTGCCTTCAGAACGCCGGCTGTTCCAAGAGAGGCCCCGCAGCCTCTGACACCGGCCCGCTCCCACGGGCAAATCCCCTTCCCCCCAGTATTTCGAGCTCCCTGCCCAAAGCACTCGTCCCGAGATTCTCTCCCAGAACCGACTGCAGCGGACCCGTCTCTCTGCAGCGCCTCCAGGCAGCTGCAGCGGCCCCTCGGAGAGCGACAGGGCGGCGAGAGCCCCGTGCCCGCCGCCCCTCCGCCCGGCTCCCTGCCCTCCTACCTGCTTGCCTCCCCCGGCCACCGGGGCTCCCGCAGCGCTGCGTCCTCCGCACCTGCCCTTTTTTGGGCTGGCAGCGTGCCTTTCCGTCAAGGCGACTTCACTTCCCGTAAGGCCCGAGGTAGGGGCGGGAACGGCCCCTCCCGGACGCGGGGCAGCCGTGGCCAGGGCAG